>JAPDSC010028932.1:8690-26451 GCA_026290005.1 Latrodectus geometricus
ATGGGTGGAACCTTTCGAAAATTGAGAGCTTGAAACAAATGGAAATTGTAATGTAAGAGGGAAACAAAAAATATAAAAAAAAAACATATGTATCAATGGGATCCTTCGTAGAACAAGGAAAGCTCGAAACACATAGAAAATGCTCGAAAAAATTGAAACACTGAAATCATTTAAAAAAAAACACGAGGATAAATGGAACCATTCGGTCAAACCTTGAAAAAGATGGAAAATGTTTAGAATGATGGAAACACTCACTGTTATCATACAAAAGGATGGGTGAACCTTTTAAAGAAAATGGAAAATGCAATGTAAGAGGAAAACAAAAAATTTGGGAAAAAAAAAACACAAGTATACATAAAACCCTTTAAAGATAAATGAAAGCTTGAAACAATTCGAAATGTTCAGAAAGATTGAAACACTGAAATCCATTAAAAGAAAACACGAGGATAGTTGGAACCATTCGAAGAAAATGGAAACCTTGAAACACATGGAAAATGTTTAGAATGACGTAAACACTGTGATCATACAAAAAAAAATGGGTGGAACCTTTCGAAAATTGAGAGCCTGAAACAAATGGAAATTGTAATGTAAGAGGGAAACAAAAAATTTGAAAAAAACACATGTATACGTGGTACCATTCGAAGAACAAGGAAAGCTCGAAACACATGGAAAAAGTTCAGAAAGAATGAAACACTGAAAACATTATAAACAAAACACAAGCATGTGGGAGTAGCCATTCGAAGAAAATGGAAAGCTCGAAACATATGGAAAACGTTTAGAAACATCGAAACTCTGAAATCTAAATAAATAAAAATTAATATAAATAAATTAAAAAAAAGACACAAACACACGCAAAGATGGGTGGAATTATTCGAAGAAAATAGAAAGCTCTAAACACATTGAAATAGTTTAGAATAATGGAAATCCAGAAATCATGAAAAAGGTTGGACCATTCGAAGAAAATGGAATGCTCCAAACAAATGGAAAATATAATGTAAGAGGAAAACAAAAATTTGGGGGAAAAAAAACTCAAGTATACATGGAACCATTCGTAGAAAATGGAAAGCTCGAAAAACACGGAAAATGTAAAGTAAAAAGAAAACAAAGAATTTTTAAAAAATTCACAAGTATACATGGAAAAATTCAAAGAAAGTGAAAAGCTGAAAACACATGGAAAATGTTCAGAATGATGGAAACACTGAAATCATAAAAACAATGGGTGGAATCATTCGAAGAAAATGGAAAGGGAACACATTAAAAATTTAAAAAAAACACAAGTATACATAGGACCATTCGAAGAATATGGAAAGCTGGAAACACAATGAAAATTGAAAACACCCAAAAAGATTGATACACTGAAATCATTAAAAAAACACACACAAGCCTCGGTGGAAACATTCGAAGAAAACGGGAAGCTCGAAACACACGGAAAATAATCAGTAAAAAAGGGTAACAAAATATTCTAAAAAAAATCAAAAGTATAAGTGGAATCACTGGAAGAATATTGAAACCTCGAAACAAATTGAAAATATTTAAAAAGATAATAACAGTAAAATCATTTATAATAATAATAATAATAATAATAAAAAACAAGAGGATGGGTGGAACCATTCGAAAAAAATGGAAATTTCTAAACACATGGAAAATGTTTTGTAAGAGAGAAACAAAATATTTTTAAAAAAATCACAAGTATACGTGGAACCATTCGAATAAAATAGAAAGCTTTAAACAGATTGAAAATTTTTAGAAAGATGGTAACAAAGAAATCTAAAAAAAACACAAAGATGTGTGGAACCAACAGAAGACAATGGAAAACTCGAAACAAATCGAAAATATTCGGAAAGATAAAAATACTGAAATATTTAAAAAAAAAATCACACACACACACACACAAAGGTTAGGTGGAACCATTTGAAGAAAATGGAAAGCTCGAAACACACATGGAAAATGTATAGAAACATCGAAACACTGAAATCTTAAAAAAAGAACACAAGGATGGAACCACTAGAAGAAAATGGAAAGCTTGAAACAAATGGAAAATAATATGTAAAAAGGAAACAAAAAATTTGAAAAAAAAAACACACACACAAGTATACATGGAACCATTCAAAGAACAAGGAAATCTCGAAACACATGGAAAATGTTCGGAAAGATTGGAACACTAAAATCATTAAAAATTAAACAAAAATCATTACAAATAAATTAATCCATTTTCTTCGAATGGGAGTAACGATTCGAAGAAAATGGAAATCTCGCAACACATGGAAAACGTTCATTAAGAGAGAAAATATATTTTAAAAAAACACAAGTACACAAGGAACCATTGGAAGAACATGGAAAGCTCGAAACAAATGGAAAGAAAAAAAAACACTGGAATCATTGAAAAAATAAATATAAATAAAAACCGTTGTGTGGAATCTGTAGAAAATGGAAAAAAAGTAGAAAATCTGTAGAAAATGGAAATCTGGAAACACGGGGAATATGTTCAGAATCATGGAAACGCTGAAATTATAAAAAAGGATGGGTGGAACCCTTCCAAGGAAATGGAAAGCTCGAAAAACATGGAAAATGTTCAGTAAGATGGGAACGCAGGAATCTGGAAAATACACTCTGGGGAAAAAAGTTTAAGGGTGGAACCACTTAAAATGTAAAGAAAAATGAAATATATTTAGACGAGATTTGTGGGGAAAAAATACATGGAATAGTAATAATAGAATAAAACACTCTGAAACAAATTCACGAATGCAACCATTCAGAAAATAATGTATTATTCAGGAGGATAGAAAATTAGAATCCTTTGAAAACAAAGATTGTTGGAACTCCTTGGAATAATAAAAAAGTAGAACCACTGGGAAAAATATAAGAAAGAAACTTGATGAGAAAATAAAATAATGGGAAAATGTGGTAAGAAGAAATCGCTGAAAGATTTATGGATCCATTCGGAAAGCGTATAGAAACCATAGGAAAGCAGAATGTTAAAATAACTCGGGAAAAGTAAAAAATAAAACATCTTGAATAGAAAATAAAAGAATAGAAATATACAGAAAAATAAAGAAAGAGTGAAAACATAAAAACTCTCAAGAAAACATGGAATAGCAGGATCCTTAGAAACTCAACTTAAACCTTCAAAACACCAAAACGATAATGATACTTGAAAAGTAGAAGCTTATCCACCTATTAAATAAATGGAGAAGTAATATTGCCTTTTAAAATATGAAGGATGGCACTTTTGCTTACAAAATAATAATATTGAAGAACTCGGGAAAGTGGAAGGATAGAGCTGTTTGGGAAAAAAAGCGAATGGGTAGAACCACTCTCCGAAAACAAACAAAATTACTCAAAATAATAGAAGAAATTCACTTTGAAAAAATGTCGGGTGGAATTATTCCGTTTATTCATCTGAATGAAAGAAAAGTCGAAAGTAATATTAGGAAGAACATTCCTGAAAAATGTATGAAAGGATATTTCGGGAATATACATGGAAAGATGAAAGCCTTCATAAATTCTTGGAAGAATGGAATTTCTCCATAAACTGTGAAGAATGGATTAGTTTTAAAAGCAACTAAAGGAAGAAATAAAGTAATTCTGAAATAATAAAGCTATTCTAAAATAACAGTTGAAGGAAACACTTTAAAAACGCATAGAACAGCTAGTTAAACATGTAAAAGAATAAAATTACCAAAAGATTTCTTCTCATAAAGCATGCTCGGGCTTTCAATAACTCGCTGAATTAGTTACTCGGTAGTTCATTAAAGTTATCACACATTCAGATTAAATAAACACTCAAAATTCAAAGAGATTATAACTCAGAATGCAATCCCAAAACGTTTAGAAAAAAATTTGCGCAACTGCCAATCAGAATCGCTTTTATATATAAATATTCTGAAACACTCATAGAAATACATTCAGATGTACTAGTATCGCACTCATTCATAAACATGTACTACACATGTTCCATTCATACATACACATGTACTAATTCATTCTATTACATAAGTGTAGAATACCATAAATTATATTTAAATTATATAATTTGCTTTTGCACATAACAAATTTTCAGAAAAATAATATTTTCAATTTCTCCTAAATACAATACCTACATCTATAACAGAAAAGAGTATAGGATAATCCTTCTTTTTTTAATAAGTTAAGAAAAATATATCTAACTCTAATAAAAATCGTAATAAATAATAAAATCTAATATTAAAACAATATAGCCCAATCTTATAACATTATTACGTGCAATACAAGGTTTCATTTTTTGTTACAACTAAAACATCGTTCTTTGATTAAATTTCGTGCAATCTAAGCGCTTAGTTCTCAGCTATAAATATTTAAATTAGAAATTATTAATATTAGATTGGGGAAAAAGAAATCCATTATTTTTACGTGAACTTTTTGTAACTTCTTTCAGATTTGCTTTGTAAAAATGTTTAAAACAGTTTTCATGTAGACTTTTAGGTCTTGTGTGAAGCTACGACTGCTGACATGTTGTCAAGCTTGATAATTTTTTATATTTTATAGACATTCTCGACCATAGAGAAAGGAGTAGAGGAGAGGAAATTTCCCCCTTTCGATGAAGTATCAACTGTAACCGTGCGGCCATCTTAGTTATAGAAGAAAAGCGCTCATTTTGTATTCTATAACATAAGTGATGAATTTATTTCTTAATTTTTTATATTTAAGCTGTATTATTTTCTTCATCTTTTAAGCTGTATTATTTACTTGATTTGAAGTTATTCTTTTTATTCTTTACTATACTTATCGAAATGTTGGTGCATGCGCAAATCGTACTATTACTGCGCATGCGTAGTTTAGGAATCACTCGACGCGTTCTTCCCTACTAGCATTTGAAACTCCAACCAAGATGGCGATAATGGCTTCAATCGGACCTAATGCATTTGATAGGATATGCCTCCTCCACTACTCCTAGCTCTATGTTCTCGACGATGTTGCATCCATGCGAGGAGCATCTTTAGCATCAAGAATACCCAAACGGAATCGACGAAACCAAAATAGTACGTAACTGGTTATTACAGTCTTATAGAGGACGATAAGCACCTTTCACAATTTTAGCCACCTGGTTAGCATTTTCGCCATTATAAAAGAAAAACTAAAATGTATCGAATTTTCTGTTTGTTGTCGTCTATTTTTAAAAGCTTGTACTCATAACTGAATTAATCAAACAAAAAACCGCAAGAGAATATTTTAGTGTCAAATGTCACCTTTCCAATCAGCATAAATTTGAAATTGTTTGATAGATACCTCACGAGATAGCTATCACTACAGACGTCAACCGAAAAAATAATGGATTACTTTTTCCCCAAACTAATATTTTTTTTAAACTGAATATACTTTTTAATTCTTAAGTAATGATTTTGTTAAGTAGCCTATAACATGATCATAATATAGATAATACTTTCATGATTACAATGCAGATAGTACTGACATCATCACAATATAGATAAAGTTTTCCCAGGTAAATAACGATTTTTACCCTATGCATGCAAAACATGACCAATTGAAAATGTCCTCTTATGATTCTTAACAATTGCGGTATTTCTTTTAGGAAAACAACATTTTGATTGACAAATCCTACTGTACAAGTAACTTTCCAAAAAAAACCCAATCCAAGTCATATTTCCCTTTGTATACATACACACTGCACCTAAACACAAGAACCGTGTTAATAATATTTCTTTAACTATTCCAGAGATGTTTAGACGATTCGGTCGGTTGAATTTTTTTCAAGAGTCTCTTTATTCAATCTCTCTGAAGCCTACTGATAAACTATCATAATTAAGCATTTTATTATGTTTTCTTACCTTATTTATTTATACACTGCTGGCCACCAAATTTGCAATACCAAGAAAGACGAGAGATATCACAACAAAATTTATTTTGTAGATAACATGTTGATCAAGTATTAAATGATTAGATTTATAGACTTCTATGAAGTGTGGTTCCTGCCAAAATCAGTGACCAAAGTAGCTGCCATTGTTTGCGATCCCCGATGCCACATGCCTCGGCATTGATTCAAAGAGACTTTGAATGTGTTCTTGGATACAGCAGGCCAAGCAGCTTCCACACGTTAGCAAAGTTTATCAGGTGTGGCAGATAAGGATATAATCTGGACCCCATGTTTGAGCAACCATGGACCACATGTTTTCTAATGGTGAGAGATCCGAAGAGCGAGCTGGTCAGCGAAGCAATTCAATCTAGCGATTGACGAAAAACCTTGGACAATGCGTTCCACCTTTAGTCGCGCATTATCCGGTTGAAATATGGCTTCGGGCAAGTTCTTAAGATAAGGAAGGACAACTGGCTTTAACACTTCGGATATTGTTGAGACTCACTGACTGTTTAAAGTACCGGCAACGCGTACTAGAAGAGTGCGAGAGTAATATCCATTACCACCCCATACCATAATACCCGGTGCAGGACCACTGTGGCGATGCATAACGCAGCTCTTCAGCATAATCTCTCTACTATATCTCCAGCATCGAATGCTTCAGAACGTTGCAGACAGAAGCATGACTCGTCAGTAAAATCAATTTCATTCGATTCTACCATACACATCCTTCTTTCATCATCGCACCATAGGCGGTGGATACGTCTGTGGTTTTACGTCAAAGGTAGAAGAAGCAATGGACGTCTTGCGGACAGACCACTCTGTGGTAAACGGCGTCGAATGGTACGCGCAAACATTTGATAATGCTTTACAGACTATATGTGCTGTGCTGTTGTTCGTGATGTAGCTGAGTGATCCGTAAATGCCATGCGCACAATTTGCATGTCATCAGGTGTAGTGGTGCACTGAAGTGGATGCGATTGAACATGTCGGTCCGCCGTACTCTCATGCATCCAACGGTTTCATAGCCGCATTACAGTTGTTTGGTTTTGTTGAACACCACTACGGTTTACCTGAAAGATAATCCACAATCTTGGTAGGCCTCTATCATTCCTCTATCGAAGTCGGATACTTGATCAATAAAAGATCGTTGTTTTCTACAAGGCATAATTAATCATTCAAAAAAAAGAATAATTTAAAAAAAGAAAGAAAGAAACAGAAGAGCCGCACCGGAAATCGTCGAAATTTCCAAGCCGTAAATAGCGCTTTGAAGTAGCACCACAGGCGCGCGTGATGTATATCTGTTCTGAAATTCTAGTCAGATATACATCACGCGCATTGAGGTATGCAATTGCATACCTCACCTCCACTAACGCATATAGTAAACTTCATGTTATCTGCAAGCTTCCTTAAGGGTGTTGCATTAACGGTGGCCAGCAGTGTAAAATTTTCCGAGAAAACAAAAAATATTCATTCTCTGGAGGAAACATTTCAAGTACAATGTGGATTTAATATTCGGTATTAAGGTAGCGGCATAAAATAATAACCAATACTTTATAACTAATACTAATAACTAATATTTTATCACATTGCACAATATATTTAGCTTCTTATAAATTTTATTCCGATAGACTTCCCAAGTTACGTTTGTCGCCATGAAGTATGTCCAAATCGTAATATTTTTCTTCCATATCATACATGCTGATATGAAATCCTGAAATAATTAGGCTGATTTATTTTATATCGCTCATTATCCTAAAAATGTAACTTTGGTTTTTTTTTAGATTGATTTCCATACTATTTCAAACAATTTTTTGTCCAATTCCACTCCAATTAAAAATGTAATTCAGATCAACGGAAATACTATAAACAACCACAATAGCATAATTGTTTAGGAAATCCTTTTTATAATCTATCTAACACTGAAAGAATTTCCAATGATCTTCAGAGTAACTGTATTATGTGCTAGGTTTTGATGCACTACGATCCTGTTTTGAACATAAAAATTAATTTAACGGAGACATATACAGTTTAAAATGGATTTCGAATAACAAAAATTTACATCCGAGGCTAGTATCGAATTCTCAAACTGTTGAAATGAAAGCCACAGTACTAACGATTCATTAGCCAACTCGGAGAATCTGTGTCAAAGTTTGGACTATTGAATGATATAAATCATGTCTTGATATACATGGAAATAAAGTTTTAAGAGTAATTTATGTCCATCACCACTATTAATATAAAACTTAAAAAAAAAATTCAGGTCACAAAGCTGTTTACAATGTATTTCATGCAAGTTCCGGTTAAATCACAAAGCTTATGAGAAAAGCATAATTTAGTTACGGTCAGAAAATTTTTAATATTTGCTTTATACAGGGTGTTTTATATTGATACAAAAAGAATAGCACAGTTGTAGGTAGCACAGTTCCTGCTATCATTTTGCAGCAAGATGGCGTTCCCTCACATTGGAATTAAAATGTGGGGTCTCCACATAAAGGTAATCAAAAAGGCAATCTCCACATAAAGATAATCTGAGTTCTTGAAATAACTTATACCCTATCGCTGAATTAGCCGTGCTGGGTCACAGGATATGACATTGTTTTATTGGCTGGCGAGATCTCCAGATCTAACACCCGTGATTTTTATTCTCTGGGGTTTCGTTAAAGACAAAGTGTTTGTGCCTCAGTACTTAGAGCAACAGAAGCAGCGGATAATTGCAGTGTTGTACTCCATTACAGGGGATATGCTATCACGAGTGTGGCAGCAGTTGGATTACGGAGTAGACATTTGTCGTGTCATCGGAGGGGCACATACTAAACACCTGTAGAAACTTGAACTGTAGTTTCGAGGTAAATTTGATTTTTCTAGATATATAATTTACAATGTTCACAATCATGTTTTCTTTTTGTCCCATTCAATATACAACACCCTGTACATTGTCTATATATTACTGGCTATTATGGGAAATAACTGCTTGATTGCCGCCCAACCTGTCTAGTGGTTAGCGTACCTGACTACAGATGGGTGGGACCTGGGTTCGAATCCTGGCTCGGGCATGGATGTACTTTCTCTCTTTCTTGTCTTCGTCCTTTCTTTGTGTGTAAATGGTTGCCTACCATATAAACGGGTACCTATGGCATGTGTGTACTGAGGAAGTCGGACTCCACACCAAATATGGTTCAATTGGAAAAGTGGAGCAGCGCACCCCATATTGCCGGCCTGGCTGGCACACGACAACAACAACTGTTTGATTTGATTAGTCAGAGAATTTTTTCCTGACCTAATAGAATAACAGGGAAAGGAACAGTTTTATATCTTATGCGTATCTGCCTGAAAAGTATAACAAATGTTTTAGTTTTCAATTACTATAAGAGGAAATTAAATTTTAACACGATTCTGGCTGATATAAGTTTCTTTCTCCAATCAAAATGTAACATTTCTGTTATATTCATGCACCTACTTAATTTTAAAATGATTTCTAAAGATAATCATTTACAGGAAACTCTGTTCTTTTCCCAATCGTTCAACTCAAAATACTACAATTTTTCAATAGAGGCTTAGTCTCTAAAATGACATCCTAATATAAGCAGGATTTTAAATAAAACATAATATTAAACATTTATGAATTAATTGATAGAAAAGCAGGAACTTTACATTTGAATACCACCAGCCAATGTCTGAATAGTTAGCTTTCCTGACTCCTGGGCTGATAGTCAAGGTTTGGGCACGGCCGTTTTGTTTCTCTTTCTCTCTCTGTATCTTTGTCCTTTCTTTTTCTGAGATGATAAATGAATGTGGCCCACCCGATAAACAGGATTGTGGTGGTGTGACCTGTGCAATACTAATCGTACCTCCGTACCTGGTTCACAGGTGCCCACCGGGTAACGCAAAATGAGTAGCAGTTCCCGGTATTGTTGCGGGCGATAGGTCCAGTCTCCCAATCTCACGGGTCCATCTCTGAGGAGATCTACGGTTATATACCTTGTATATCCTATTGATAACTCATTATACTTAATAACAATTTATTTATATTTTTAAAAAACTGAAAATTAAGTTTGTTATATTTGTTATTCAATTGTTGATAAAATGGCTTCCTTAACTTCAGACTTCCAAAAGGAGACAAAAGCATTTTGAAAGAGCACATCAATATTGTACATGCAAATTACATTACTGTATTTGATTCATTACGGTATTATGTTTCACGCGTTATATAACAGTGATATAAAGGGAAAAGTGTCAGACGATCTATGATAAGTTATCTTTACCAGCCAAGTAAACAAAACGTAGTTTTTCTCATTTTATATTTTTTACACAATATAGCTATAATAATAACAATAAGCCATTTGCTTATTTGCGATTACGGCGACGGTTACTTATGTGAATGGTGAGCTGGATTTGGTCCACGGACCTCAGTTTTGAGACATCTGGTTTTGATGCTTAACAAATCATCGACAGAAGTAGTAGGAATATGATTAAAATATTATGCATGTTTGGAAACAATGGATTTTTTAAGTATTTGAGTACAAAAGGAAAAAAAATATATAAGTAAATGAGAAATAAAAAATTTTTTCTTTGAAAGATAATGGTTTTTTATCGAATTTGTTACTGACGTCGAATACATTTATGTCATAGAGTGAAGGAGACTAACATAATTAGGAGCTAGAATATTCAATCTCACTCCTCCAGATCCTGATCTCTTTCCAGATCTTGAAGAGTTTATAAGGGTAAGGTTAGCGGACCAGTTATTCGTCCACCTAGGATATCCCAAACATGCTGTGTTAGGTTATTTTCTGGAAAACGAATCTAGCTTTTATATTAATGGGATTTTGTTTTTTTCGAACCAGGAATTTTTCTTCAAATGAGCATGATGTGGCCAGAAATAGATTATCCAGTTCGACTCTGACACAACTTCACTCGGAAGCCTGGTTGGTTAGGGCATCGTTCTCGTTATTAGCAGTAGTAAGTTCGAAGCTCAGCTTCTCCGAAGATCCGTGGTGTTCACTATTCTCGATTGGGGCATATAGAATATGTCGTGGTCACAATATCTTCAATGTTACCATTCCAAATTAATACTTCTGGGGTTTTTAGGAGCCAGGCTATGGGTCTTCTCTGGCTTCAATTTTTAAATCGGGAAACCCAAATGATGCTTAAATCTATGACCCAAAGTCTCACTTCCAGCCTCGGATGGGGGTGCTCTGCTCAAAACGCAAGACGCTCTTCCTGACTTCATTTGATCAGTCTTTGAAGGGTGTACTTGGATTCTCCAAGTATCATAAGTAACAACAGCAAAGGTAATAAATATTGTACATTTAATTCGCTACGAGTTTGTTTACAAATTCAGAGTAGAGACACTCGTAGTGGCAATAGACTAGATTTAAATTTCTAAATAACTTTTTAGTAAGTCCTTAGATAGCTGCTGCGCTCTAATTATAGCAATAAAACCACCTATGTAATGTGGCAAAAAAGTAGAGATTGATTTAATAATTTTCGTGAAATAGATGGTCAAGAAAGTTTTCCACTGTGATGAACTAGTAAGGGATTCAAAATCAGCTATGAATAAACTACTGAGACACTTAACACAATATGAATGGGGTATAGATACTTCAATGATGTCTATCATTAAATTTACAAAGGAAGAAAATGAGATGAAGTAACCTATAATAAAGAATATGTTAAAACAATTTGAGTATGAAATAAATGTAATCTGAAATGCAATTGATAACAACATTGGTCTAAATAAATTATTTCGTACAAAGCATTTTTGTTGCTCCGTCTAACAACAGTTGTGGGCACTTTGAACAGTTATAAAAGCTCACATACTCTTAAGGAGACTATTAATGAAAGTGAGGAAATAATTCTCATTCTTCTATAGCACCGATCTTAACAAACGTTGAGTTATGTTATGAGAGGAATTGATCGACTATTCCTCGAACATTTCTCAAATGCTCTATGATTTTAGTTTATAATCTTAAAGTTACTTTTTTCCCATCCGTATTAATTATACCAGGTCATATCCTTTAAGATACATTACAAACTGCAACAAAAATCCACTATAAAGTTTCGACTCGAACCCATGAACTGTTGAATCGAATGCCAAAACTTTAACCATTCAGTTGCCTGTATGTCTGGATTGAAATCTACAAATTTTATAAATCACAATCAACTGTAAACACTTTCTTTTTGTAAATCATCAAAATATGTAGCTGTTCGCAGAGAGAGGGGTTTATCGACCACTGTTTATCGATAACGTCTTAGGCAGGCCGCAAATTCGTAGATGATCGCATGAGACATGTATCGAGAGACAAGCCGAAGATCTCGCGAGATTCACACGAGGCCAAATGACGTCACAAATGTCTTACCTACGTCAAAAAATGGGCGGAGCGCGAGACAAATCTGGATATCGAGCTGGTTTGAAATATCTGGCAACTTTAAGCGAGACAGCGCTAATTTCAATTTCCGCAGGAAAACTTTACCACGTTGATATCCAGAGTACAAGTTATTACAAGTTCACATTTGAAGAGGAGGAGTTAATTATAAATTTTTATAGAGGTAATAATATTTTTTTAAATATTGCAATCGGAAACGGAACCGGAATGTAAACAATGAGAATGTAAACAAATTCTCATTGGTTTAGAATATCCATGACGTCAGATTACAACGTCACACTAAGACCTCCATAAAACGGGGTTTGTATACCATAAGACGGTGTCTCAATCGGATGGTCTACCGAGTTTGCGGCCTGCCTTACATTGAATTCGCCAACTTCATCTTTACAGTATTATACGGCAACTGCACGAGCAGAGAAAATATATAACAGCATCGATCTACCCTACATAATCCCTTTCCCTTTAAGAATTATTGACCCCGAACCAATCGGTTTCACTTATGTTTGCAAGACAACAATTATTCACAGATTTTCCACCAAATAAAATCTTGTCGAGTTTTTCTTTCGAGTGTTGAATGTTGACCAGTCACAGAAAAAAATCACAGAGCCAATCTTTATCCAAAACTTCTGTGAAACTTTACATGACATATATCACCTTTAGTGAACATAATGATCTTTAGTCCGTGGAGAATCGAACACACAACCTTGCGAAAGGGAGATTGACGCCCTTACCAACTAGGCTACAGCAGTCCCAATTATGAAAGTGTGAAGTGAAAGTGCAATTTTGACTTAAAAACTATTTTAATTTTAGAATGATTCAAGATTAGAAAAACGAACTCAAATAATCCAAAGTTAAAAAATTTCATGCAAATTATAAAATTTTATAGATTTCTAAATTAGAGCAGTTTATTTTGAAAGTGGCCTAAGTCCATTTATCATTTATATATAGATATTTAAAGGGAATTTACGTTTCAATGAATTCAAAAATATACGTATAGGATATTAATGAGTTATACTGCTTAAGTGTATCTAAGGGTGTTAAATTTAAAGTTCCTATTAAAAACGTGGTAATTACACTGCTCAAAACAATTAAAGGATATTGTGGTCTTAGGTAGATCTTGTGACTGGGAAACGTTTTAGCTGATTGATACATGGTCGTCAAACGTAGTAGGTTATATGAGAATAAACTACACACGTTTGGCAGCAAAGAACACAATTTGTGCATATGAGAGAAAAGGAAATTATTTTCAATAAAGGGTATGGTTTCCACGGACATCCAGTAACGTTGAACATCTTTGAGGCATGGAGTCAATGGGTCTATTAATCACGATTTGGGGTATTCTGTCCCACTCTTCCAGAACAGCTCTTTCCAGTTCTTGGAGAATTTGTGGGGTGGTTGGTGGCCAGCAATTCGTCTTCCTAGAGCGTCCCAAACGTGCTCCATTGGATTCATGTCTGGAGAACACGCTGACCATTTCATTCGAACGAATCATTCTTTTTCAAATTTTCATTCTATTCATTGATGTCTTACAGAATACTTTATACGGTTTATCTCTGACAAAACCCATCCAACATATTTTTAAGCAGTTTATTAATTCTCCACAATAATTATTTACTCTTTTAAAAATTGTGTCTCCTAATAATTTAGTTGGTACAAAATCTTCTTGCCTCACTTTATTTACAATAAAATTATCTTTCCAACACTTTTTAATAATCTTGGGGAATGAACAATAAATTATTTTTTAATGACATTTCTACCACGACAAAATGTTTTTTATTTGTTAAAAACGAATATCCTAACATCAAAAAGTTGTGATTTATGATTTCCACATTATTTTCCGAAGTTTGGAAATTTTTAACCACATTAAATTTACTTTAATATTTCTATTTTGTCCGGCGCACATACCATTGTAAGCTAAAATGTGTCTGTTACTTCTTAAATTAATAACATGTTTTGGGGTGCGTGAAACAATTTCTTGAACAAATCTTACAATAGTTTCATCCCAAAAGTGTATGTAAACATTATCGTTATGAAAATTTTGAATACCTAAATTCAGAACATGCATATTGCGTTTGTAATATGCTACATAGTTCTTCTTAGATTTGGGTTTGTATGTCATTGGGTACCTCTGCTTTAATCAGCATTTTGTACCACAAACTCCAAACCCAATGTTTCCTAGTTCCAGTTGCTTGAGTCACCCACTTTATTAATGAAGTCTGATAACCCTTTAATGGAGTTTAGATGTAACTCTCTAGTATGGGTGATGCCTAAAGTTAATCTAGAGAGGACAAGGGCCTCGCATTCATAAATGATATGCTTGGCCATTTCCTCTTGCATATGACATTTCTTGAAGATAGGGCCTTGCTGAAACAGTCCCATTTCATGGAGGTGTTTTCTGAAATGGTAGTGCCCAGTTATGAAACCTACGATTAAAAGCATTTTCTGCCTATAGCATCTTAGAATCTCAGATGCAATCCTCGCTGATGATCGATCCGCAGATCACACTTTTAGCGTGGGTTTCACCAGGAGTGTTGAGCCAAGCTTTGTACATCCTCTGTTTTTCCCATCTAAGAACAGCAGTTTTGGTGGTCTTCAAATTGATCCCACAGAAGGATTCTACACCAATGGGAACTGCTAGATAATTTGTCAACTTGGGATACCTTCATCCCAAGTTACCTTCATTAATTACCCTCATCACTATTGTCCGACAATATCAATAGTAAATATCCCGATTTAAGAAGTTAGGCCACTTTCAAACCACACGGCTTAATTGTTATACTAACTCTGAAAACTTATGTGTCAAGAATTATTGTATTTTCTCGGAAGTTAAGCAACCTGAAATGCTTTACTCATAAATAACATGATGTTGTACATATAACCATGGTAACCGGAAAAATATAAAAAAGGAATTAGTCTCCTTTCAAAATAAACGCCTCATTTATAACTAATCCAGTAGTTGCTGATTGCATTAGAAACTTTTTAAAATTAGTCAAAAAATAAATCATTTAAACATTCAAAAACTATTTATATATTCTAAAAGCTTATTCATGAAATAAAAAACTTAATAAGAAAAACAAATTCTTTTTAAGCATTCCTATGCTTTTTCGAAGCAATATTTCGTCGCCTTAAGCAATCCATTATTATTCTTGGTTATTTTCGTAATTTTCATAAACATTGATGTTAAAAAGAGTTTCGACATTTGCTTCATTATTACCAGAACTAATTGAATTCAACTTGATTCATACTTGTTCATGCAATAAAAAGTTAGTCAGTACTTAAAACAAAAACCATGATGACGAGTAACAGCTTTTAGAAACAAATGATTTGTAAGACTAATTATAGAATTTGATAAAAAAAAAATGGACGGATTTAAGATAAAATCTCTCTTACCAAGATAATGCCTGAAACCGTGATCCCTTTCTTAATGAATAAGCCCCCTTTTCTGCAAATACAGTTATTTTTCATTATTTTTTAGCTACATTTTTGCAAACCCTAGATAGTCCTCTAAAGATATTACAAGTTGAGATTACACGCCCTTAAACGTCCTTGATATATATATATATATAAAATATGGGATTGAGGTCTAGATTTCTGTTAAATTGATCAGAAAATAACATCGATATCTAAAAAATAGGTGGAAGCGTTCTATTTACTTTTGCTTTGTCGTTTATTAAAATGAAGCTAGGACCGAGATATCCTCAAAAAGATTAACATAGAGCTTAAGTAACTCAACGTTTTATCTCACACCATTCAGATTTTTTTGGGGGGAAAGAAAGAAAAAAAAAGAAAAAGAGAGATATCAATAAGCGACCATTCAATGTCCCGGCTTAAGTCTTTTGTGGTACTAGTCAATTTTGATACAGTTGAAAAGCAAGTAGCAGATTCTTCGTTTTTCTCCTTAAATATTAATGTTGAGAATCATTCATTTATGATAGATTAAAATTAGAGAAGAGAATATTACTCTACTGATCCATGTTTTAACTCTTTTTCTTAGCATGATTTGAGTCTTGTCTTTGTACACAGTTATTAGAGACTGAGTAACCTCCGCTACTATTTACTTAGCATTTTGCACCACCCCCAATCAAGTCATGTTTAATCTTGACATTTTCTACGTCTGACAAAGGGTACAATTTCTTGTCAAGTCTGATGAGTTTAAGCCTCCCTCATTTAAATGACACTAGATGGCAGCACTACAAACTCTCACTTCACCTGTCAAATTTGAAGAGTTCATTTCCTCCTCGATCAGATTGTGTTTTTCAAATGTAGAAAAAAACACTATGGTCTCAGGATCGAGCTTACTTTCTTTTGGTCGCGAGACCAACGCTCTTCTGACTGAGCTAAATTTACCAACTAAAAGGCAAATATAAAAATTATAATAAAATGAGCGAGGAAATTTCCTAATAAAGTAAAATACTATTTTCTACTAAATACGATTTGGTTTAGAGAAAATTAAATATTGATTAAAGAATTTTCTCCTAAAATATTTCTCTCTCAAATATTTAATCCGGATCACAAATAAAATTCATTGACATAGAAATGTATCGCCCAACATGAGTAAAATTTATTTAAATGAGCATCGATTTCCCAAAATATTAGGTTTTTATTAAAATTTAAAAAAATAAATAAATAAATAAATAAATAAATAAATAAATAATCTTTTTTAAGTCGTTTTACAGTTATAACTCAAATTAATCAGGAAAATATTTGGCCTTATATTATGTAACAAAAAATATTCGCCTCTTTCTATACAGCAAACAAACTTGCTGGAAAAAATAGAATACACATTAAAATTTCTTTAGATTTATTACTAGATTATTTTAACATCCTTATATGTAGAAGAATAAAATTCCATCAATATACAAGAATACTAAACTTCCAAATTAGAACTGATTGTTAATTAAATTAAACGCTAAATAAAAATTACAGATTGAAATCAAATATTTATAAAACTTATTATCACAGATGCAGCAGCAGCAAAAAAAAGGGGGGGGACGATAAAAAATCCAACAACGGTATGACTGTGATGAAATTCACTTTTAATAATGAATTTTAGTAACATCAAATAAAAGCTTTTTAAATACAAATTTAAAACTTAAGAATCTTAAAAAATAAAATACATGTATAAAAGAGTGAGAAACATTTAAACTATGCATTATTATTATGTATTATGAAATACTATTTCTCTTTAAAACTTCAAGTATTTTTTATTGAAAAGATCTTATACATTTATAATTAACTAGTACCTAATATGTATATATACGTAAGAGAATAATAAAAAATAACAATTTCAAGAATAAAAACGTTTTAAAAATAACTTAGTAATATTAAAAATTAAATTTACTCTAATTTAATTTTGCTTATTAATTACCATAACGTTTTATTATATAGTGAATAAAATTACTATAAAAATGTAAAGAAAATTAAAGTAAATGTCTTTCGAATTTAAGAATCGACATATTTCAAAATCTATTTTTTTTAACTACAAAATATGTGAATAATTTAATTAACCGGATATAAAGAATCT
>JAPDSC010028933.1:5894-24691 GCA_026290005.1 Latrodectus geometricus
ATATATATATATATATATATATATATATATATATATAATTAGGTTGGAGAAAAAGAAATCCATTATTTTGACATGAACTTTTTGTAACTTCTTTCATTCAGATTCACTTTGTAAAAAGGTTTAAAACAGTTTTCATGTAGATTTTTAGGTCTTGTGCGAATCTACGACTGCTGACATGCTGTCAAGTTTGATAGTTTTTGATATTTTATAGACATTCTCAACGATGTTGTATCCATGCGAGGTGCATCTTTAGCATCCAAATACCCAAACGGAATCAACGAAGCCAAAATTGTACGTAACTGGTTGTTACAGTCACATATTAGACGATAAACACCTTTCACAATTTTAGCCACCTGGTTAGCTTTTTCGCCATTATAAAAGAAAAACTAAAATGTATCCAATTTTCTGTTTGCTGTCTTCCATTTTTAAAACCTTGTACTCGTAACTGAATTAATCAAACAAAAAACCACAAGAGGATATTTTATGTCAAATGTCACCTTTTCAACGAGCATACATCTGAAATTGTTTGATAGATACCTCGCGAGATATCGATCACTACAGACGTCTACCGAAAAAATAATGGATTACTTTTTCCCCAAACTAATATATAATGCTAATGCCGAGTTCCTCTAAAAGAATGTCAGAAATATAATGAAATTTATACAATTTAATAAATATAACAAAAATAAAGTATAATAATATGGTATAAGTTACCCATATAGACATATATAATAAAATGAAATAAAGTACCAATATAGATTCATCAGGTTTTGACTAAATTGGCAAAGTATTTTTTCTGCATTGGCCAAAGCCAATAGTCAATTCTAAGCCATTATACCCAAAATAAGACATACTAAATCATAAATAAGACAACAATATATATACATACACAATGTAAAATCGAAGACAAATCATTATCTTTTAAAAACAAACATAGAGAAAATGTTGAGTGATGCCTTAAAAATATCAAAATTTGTTTAACTTTTTTTAATGTTTTATAAACTAAGGGTAAATACTATTGGCAATTTTGAGCTTGACATTCAAGGCTTGGATGACCCTTCTGTAGTTAATAATATGCCCTACTTCACACTCTTAAGTAATGCTCTTCGAAGAAATAGTGTTAAATGAAGTTTATAAAAGTAGATTATTATTTAGTGAAGCATTTTTCAATCGTTTAATCTACTTTCTACTGTTATTTAAATTATTACAAATCTAATTGACTAATAATCACGTTTTTTTCTATCTATTTTAGTAAAAATATTCAAATGCCAAAAAATCTATTTCTTAACTTTAAAATTAAATTCTTTAGGTTTATTATAAATATCAGTATAATTATTACTTCAATTTCTATAAAAATATGTAAAAATATCAGATTTTAGATTAACATTGTGTATTTTAACTTCCATAAAAATATCCAAAAATTTTTTAATATGTATTTGTTATATTAAACATATACATTAAATGTTTCTAGCTTTGCTTTTTAGTTGTATATCATTTTAAATATACATTAACATGCATTAATGCATACTCAAAATGTATCTCAGAAACTTTTGAGATCATTCTGTTTAAAAAAAATCCTATTAACGGGAATCATTATAATCGCATTATCTTAGTTGATTTTGGAAGGATACAAAACATTATTTTTTGAAGAGAAGGAAAGAGAGTATAATACACTTACGTAAAGCAAATATTTTCCATTGAATCAAATATGAAACTCATAGTTTGCAATATCACGGCATTTTTCTAAAATAAAACATTTGCACATTGAAAATTTATGTAGAAATCTAATTTGCTGTCAGATATGTCTTAAAGATTTATTTAAAAAAAAAAAAAAACTTCAAAACTTTCAACTTGTTTCTCTCAAGGTTTTTCATTTTTCAATTTCCCCGACTACTTAATCAAAACCAGGGTTCACTTAAAATCATCTTGTTGTATTTTTAATCTCCCTTTCCCACAATGTAAGAATGGGATGAAAAAAGATTTTTTTTTCAAACTACTGTCTTTGAAAAGTTTAATTTTTCAAACGACCTCCAGAGTACGTGGAAATAATTGAAACTGCGAACAAAAACTACTCCAAGAGATATGTACTTGCCGCTCGCACTATAACTTCAGAGCTCCGAATCAGGAAAGTAAAAAATTAATTAAAATGAAGCCTGCTACTTTGACGGAGTAGCTAAGTCTGTAATTTATTTTCCTATTTTTTAGTTCGCACATTTTGCACTTTGTTCTTTATCCGTCACAACACAAAAGTTCCTCGATTCAAAGAGCTTCCCATTATGCTCTGAAGGTAAAGGTTAAAGAAAAGAAAATTTTTTTGACATTCATTGAATTTTCTTAAATTAAACTTAGTCTATACTCTAGAAAAAATGCAGAAATTTTTTAAAAATAATAATTAAACCAGGAGGTTATTTCAGACTTGCAAATAATTTTAGTTTATATTAGCAGAAATATTTCAGAAATTATTTTGCATTTAACTACATAAGATTTATTAAAATTTATAAATTATTGTAATGCATAATGTTTTTGATCAAAAAATAAGACTTTAAAAATGATTATGTGTATAAGTAACAGTATACACTTAAATTTGAATTCACTTTGTTTTAGATTTCATATAATAACATAGATTGTTTTGATAATTAAATATTTAACTTTATTTCTCTAATTGGTAAAAATTAACTTGTTTGATTTATTTGGTTGTTTATTTAAGATACATTTAATTTTGTAAAGAACCTGCTAGTTATATATATATAGTTATATAACTTATATATAGTTATATTTTTATAATCTATATATAGTTATAGTTATATAATCTCAGAATAGTAAGCATTCAGTAATTTGTTGAGTAAGAATGGCAGGTATTAAATCAGATTAAACGTTAGAGAAATATATTAGGCTATGGCTTAAAATCACGATATCATGCGCAGCTTTTTTTATTTGCTAAAGTCTATTTTACCTTAACATACCACTGTGTGATTAGTTCTTATAGGGATCTATAGGTCTACCTGCAGTTCTCGATTGAATTAGATCTTGTTACAAACATGGAATAATAAATATTTGTAAGCTAAATAAAACTAGGATTGGAATTTTACATTTAAATTCTTACTTTAAATGCCTGTAAGAGAGAGAATTAATCAATTCTCTTTTATAGATTTAAAAGTGTAAATTTAAAAAAATTACACTACAAAGAACTCTATATCTATATGATTTTAAGTCTAAGCTATTTTAGTAATAAAAATCAAGAAAAACAACTATCTAGAAAATAAAAATAGTTTTCATAAATGTATTCTATTTTATGTAAACTATGTAAAAAAATCAACTGCATTTCTAAGTGTTTAAAAAAATTAAATATAATAGTAATAGCAATATTAAAAATACAATGACAAATGATTTTAGTAGTTTTTTATCTGATTTTTTTTAATTATAAGTATTTATAAATCCTTTTTTTAAAAACTACTTAATGTACAGCAAATATTTACATTAAAATTTTACATTTCTGTAACAAATGACACATTTTTTTATCCGAACTCTCAAAATTTGAACAAATATAAAAATTTGTGATTACACAATTTAATAGAAAAAAAAATATTATGAAAAATTTCTATCGTGACAATAATGTTCGAAAACATCTCGAGGTCAAAAATATTTTACACAATTTATGCATAATTTTTATACTTATTTATTTATCTAGAAAAAAAAATGGAATACACGATAACAACTGCTGCAGAAAATAAAACAAGATTTAATTATTAAAAAAAATCACAACTTGAAGAGCAAAAAAGTTTCCATTTATTTTCTATATAATTCCATAACAACCACTTTAAAGAGATTTTTATTTTTCCCTTTTTCAACCAAAAGTAATTTGGAGGGAAAAATCACGTACACGCGCCTAAGGAATTATTCGGGTTTACAGCTTCTCCTCTGTGAAGAAGCTCTTGAGAACCAATCATAGGTGATGTTACGCCTAGCTACCCATTAATTTATTATTAGCGTTGCCAAAAGTAAATAACGAATAGCGCGAGATAAAATTAACGATAAAAAAGCATTTCCAACAAGTTTCGATCAAACCACTCATCGATATTTTTTTGTCTCAATCTTAAAGTATAATGACGCGTTAAGTGGCAACAGCAATTTTTTTTCTCTCTCTCTCTTACAATATTCTATCCAATTCTTCTTCTCGCCTTTTAAATTAGCTTTGTTGTTTGCAAAAGTTTTGTTTTTAGTGCCTATTCTCGGTAAAATACAGGCTTAATATTCTGTGTCTTGAAAAAAAATTTGTTCCGAGATTTTCTTCGACCGGTGATGGGGCAATTAAAACCCTAATTAACTGCAAATATATCAGGAATGTGTGAGATGACGCTGTTTTTTTTTCCTTTAATGGCAAATAACGCATAAAAATTTGGTTAAGATTATGGAGCGGACGCATATTTAACTCAAAACAAAACTAACGAAAGAAGACAAGCCTTCAACGCTTATAATTGAAAGCAAACAGCTGAAGGATATTTTTTATATGCCTGAAACAAAATTCAAAATAAATAATAATAGCAAAAAACGTTACTTATTAAGAAAAATAGAAGTTAAAAGGCTTTCTCGCTCACTCAGTTAAATAACAATTCCGTATGCTAGCTTTTTGCGTTATATGAATAATTAAAGTTACATCATTGTTCGTTCATTTATGTTTAACATTTATTTAAATACAGATTGCTTCTTAATTTATAAATTTTATATTTCATTATTTTTTAAGCAGCTATATATTAGTTTGGGGAAAAAGAAATCCATTATTTTTACGTGAACTTTATGTAACTTCTTTTAAATTCACTTTGTAAAAAGGTTTAAAACAGCTTTCATGTAGATTTTTAGGTCTTGCGCGTTACGACTGCTGACATGCGGTTAACTTCGATCATTTTTGATATTTTATAGACATTTTAGACGATGCTGTATACACATGCGAGATGCATCTCAAACATCAAAAATACCCGAACGGAATCGACGAAACAAAAATTGTACGTAACTGGTTGTTACAGTGTTATATAGGACGATAAACACCTTTCACAATTTTAGCCACCCGGCTCTCTTTTTTGCCGTTACAAGAGAAAAACAAAAATGTATCGAATTTTCTGTTTATTGTCTTCCATTTTTAAGACCTTGTACTCGTAACTGAATTAATCAAACAAAAAACCGCAAGAGGATATTTTAGTGTCAAATGTCACCTTTCCAATGAGCATAAATTTGAAATTGTTTGATAGATACCTCACGAGATATCGATCACTACAGACATCTACCGAAAAAATAATGGATAACTTTTTCTCCAAACTAATATATATATATATATATATAGATAGATAGATAAATATAGTCGAATATAGAAGTTACTTTAACACATGTGACACACAATATTATTAATTGTGACAAATATTACTTTAAAAATCAATATGTTAGCAAAATTTCTGAACAAACATATTTAATACAATTGTTTCATCATTTTATCTTTCCCAACTATTTAATGAATACTTCTTTTGTAATAAGTAAATAACACATTTAAAATTTATAGGAAAGAATTTCTTGAGCAATAATTCACAATCAACAGTCTGTATTTTCAAAGATAAATATTCCATTTTGTGTGGGCTGTCATTCCTAAGTATACGTGATATAATTTGATCCCATTGTTTAACGTATATTTTGAACATCAGTAAATATTTATGTAACAAGTGCCAACAAACTTACGAATTAAAAATCAGAATTTATGTTTAAAGTATAATAGTGTAATTTTCATTGTTGTAAGAAACACTTAAACAAACGAGAAAATGTAAAACGCTCATATTGGTATTCTACATATTATTTTAATAATATAAATAAAATAAATAAGAATAAACCTTTAAAGTATATTTCTAATTACTTTAGCCATTCAGATGATATTTTTGTATTGAAAAATCTATAAGGCAATTCCAAATTTCAGAATATTCTTTAATATTTTATTTTATTTAACATTTTATGAGAGCAATAGAAATTATAGAAAGTTATATTAGTTTTTCAAAGAATTTTATATTAAAACTCGAATCCAATGCATACTCGAAATTCCTGATGAAAGCACAATTTATTTTTCCAACAATTGATCTCTTCTTAAAATGTTTTTGAAAAATATATTTTTTATTGCACTATCCATTTAGCTGAATTTAAAATCTTACTTTTTTCCAAATGTGCTTAAAATTTTCCACTGAGATGTTCTACTGGCTAAAATGCATCAATTTAAATTTAAAAAAAAAATTAAAATTCTAAAATTATTTTGGAAAAAGGCTGAAATGCATCAATCTATATTATGAAGAACTTACAATTCTAAAAATGATTTTAAGTTTTTAGAATTGTAAAAACAGTACATATAATAATATATTTTTCATATCGGGAGGCCTTTTGAGTGTTTGAGTGTTTTATTAAACAAGCAATTATACTTTGTTTCAAACTAATACGTTCACAGTTTTAAACAAAAATATGTTAATTAACTCAAAATTTCTGGCTAGAGAATACAGATTTTATAGTTTTACTCTAACTAACGTTCAATATAGAATAACAATTCATATTTACATGAAATTATTAAAATTAGCATCGCATAAGCTGAAGTCTAGTCATCTCTATAAAAAAAAAAAAAAAGAAATATAACAAATCTTTAAATATTGTGCCAAAATTTATATGAAATAATAATTCTTTTCTTCCATAAAATGTAATTAAATTTTAAGAAATTTTTAAATGTCATTTTTGAGACAGAAATATATACAAGCAAAAATATAGTTATTTTTCCATGAGTAAAACAGGAGAAGACCAAATTATTCTAATCCTAAAAATCGTACTTAAACTTGTATTAATTGCTTGCTTTTCATGTGTAATTGTTTTTTTCTTTGCACAACAATGTAGTTTTTAAGATCCCGTTTATCATAATATTATTTTTATGCGATATTTAATAACAGGAGTTTTTTTTTTTACATGCTTGTGTTCATGACATGCAGCATTTCTTTAGTTGGACATTATGACTACCGAATCACAGTACTACGTTGGCAAATTTTTGATATTTCAGTTATTATTATCCGACATTTTAAGCCTTTGATTAGTGATCAGAAGTAGGATGTTCAAAGCTTCCATCTCACATAATTCTCTAAAATAATTAGCTAGTTTATCCTAAATGGTCTTTTTTTTTCTTCCATACGAAGACTAATTTGACCTGAACCTACATTTTAAAGTGGATTTAAAACATCTGCACACATCCAAACCCGTGAATTGCTTAACCTTAGACCAGACCGCTCACCAGTCGACTACTAGCTTGGCAGGGATGCAACTTACAAACTACTTACGACCAACGATGCACAGCAACACAAATATTTTCTCTATTTTTAATATCTGAACAGTTAGGAGTCTGTACTAAATAAAAGTTTTCAAATTTACTATTTTAACTACTACATCATCCAATTCTTACATTACAAAATATTTAGATCTTGACGTAGAGTTAACACCATAATATTTTGCGTTTTAAATTCAGAAGAAATTACACCATCTAATAGATTCCATTGAATTGTTACGTTCTGGATATCATCTGTCCATTCAAAATTAAACGTTCCTTCCTATGATGTGACGTAAACAATTAGTTTCTTTATGTACAGAATATTTTCGTGAATTCTTCTACTCATAGATAACGTTGATGCTAACCTCTTCTTGTTTACAGCAAGTGAGGCTAGGAATTCAACCGGATCATTGGTTTTGTGCATTCGTTGTCTGGTTAGACATTGTTGCCAAAGTCTATCGCAGAACCTACAGGACTCGTATCAAGCAATTTCAGTCATTAGCCATTCGATAATGACTGGAAATATATAAATACCTATAATAATATAGGTACTTTGCTATTAAATATTCCATTTAAAGATTACGATGTTTTTTAAAAAAATGTAAAAAATAGCATTCCTTAAGAATAAAGTACTAAATATCTTAATAATTTTTATAATTATTATAAACTAATAATAATTTTTATAAACTGCCTAATCCTGATATGTTATCGAAGTCTCAGAAAAATATTCGTTCTTTCTCTCCTGTATGCATTATTATGATCTTGGGGCGCATTTTATGTATTTCAGTTTTCTTCACCTCCAATTCTTTCGTATAAAAATTTGCGCATTTTCGAAAGAGTAATCGTTACATTTTGCTTTTTATTAATTTTTTGAAAGCAGTTTTAAAATTCCAAATAGTTCGGAGCAGATAACACATAGTTCCTTTCGCTAAATTTATATTTTTGGTGTTAGATTTCCACCCATGTTTTTTTAAAAATATAGGATTCCTTAAGAATATACTAGTTATTAAATAACTTTTGTGTGGCTGTTTGATTTTTAATATCAATACTTTTAAAGAAAACCAACAATATTTCCTTATAAATAGAGGCATATAACATAGTACATATGCTCAGGTATGTTTATAATTCCTACAACATATCATCTTATGATACATTATTCTTTATCAAGAATAATCTCAAAGCTTTAATCGGGAATAAATAAAACTATTTTGAATAAAATAAGGATTGGTTTTTCTTACGCTGTGCCTTGTAAAATGTCTTTCCCGTGATAATTTAAGCAAGACGATTGATTCTAAGCACGAATCACACCCTCTCCCGCAACCAACCTCGATTAATGCGTCAGTTAAACACAATCGGATGGAAAAAAATTTCACCCTTTAATCAAATAAGCTGCATAAAAAGAAGCTTCTTATTTCACCCCCACTGATGCCACAAAGAGAAATAAAAACTAAACTAAGCTACTTTAATGAACTAGATGTCTTGGTTACGAAGAACAAGAGCGGAATACATAATAAGTGTAAGAGAGAAAGCTGTATGCCTCGGTTTTACTCTCCAAAAAGCAGATGAGAATGTATTTGAATTTTATATGCATTTAAGTAATCATTGTGTTCCATATTAGGGAATAGTTTACGATTACATTGACTTAGGGAACGAGATGAAAGAAAAATGGTGCATTTTTCCCCCATGAGAGTTTTGTTTTATAGCATGTTAAACCATATATTCTTAATAAAATTACATATTATTTTGCTTAAAGGATATTTGAATAAATTTTAGTTCAATGAATTAACTCTAAAAGAATTTTTCTCTCATAGAATGAGTTATATATACTTATTTTATGATTTTTACAATGTCATTTTATTTCTTACTTATAGGACATTTATTTGAAATTTGTTTTTAAAAATGTTACTGTTTGAGAAAAGTGAGATAAATTCAAACTATGTATGTATTAAATTTATTCAAAAAATGGTTATTACTTATTTACTCAGTCATATTTTTGTTAAAGTGTTTTTCAATAGAAACATGCTATAAATGCAAAATGAAACTGTTGAAGTATATTAAGTAAATAAAATTTGTAGCTTGTTCAATAGTATATTCTACATGTTGCTCATGTTTATCTACATATATAAATAATTATCAAAAAGAAAATACCATTTTTAGTTTTCTAAAAAATTTTTTTGAGGTTTTCATTTTTATCATGAAAGGTTTATACAGTGGTACATCATTATTAAAGTTTTAATTTTAACATTATTTTATAAATATATAGATTTTAAAGTAAATGTACTCTTCAGGTGTAATTTTCATTAACAAAAGGATTTCATTGGGCATTGTTCTAGTTTAATTTACTTTAATATGTTTGCAAAACCATATATATCCAAACTTGTTTTATGTAATGCGTTTAACAACAGTAAAAAATATAATAAGATTAAAATTCTCAACGAAAAATAAAAGCAACAGTTTCAGAATATCAATAAAAATATACCAAACACGGAAAGAATAACCTGATATCGTTGATTTTCTTTATCGTGTTTGCTTTCCGTTCACGCACTATTGAACTGTGAAAGTCTTATCTAACCATATTGAAATTATTCCCTTTTGCCAAATCGCCAAATACCAAACACTGAACAAAAAGAGAATACAAATAATATTTTCGAGTACAGCATGCCCAACATACAATCGATGCAAGGGCTTACAGTGAAACTGAATAAATATCTTCAGAGAAATAAGACAACAAAAGTAGGGGGGAACAAAAATCAAAAGCTCAAAAGAATCAATAACTCCACCTCCGTAGTCACTGTGATTTTCCATTCAGGCCAAAAATGTCGCCAACAAAATACGAAGGCTTTTATCATCTAACGAATGCTATCTGAGTTGTAAGATAGCTTGTTATTCATTCTTGTCATCGAAAACAGACCTATGTATGCGCTCATCTTTCTTTAAAAATATAATACATTATTTACAAATGGCTCTTTTCCTTTCTTTTTTTTTTTATTCTTCAACATTTTTTTCGCCATGTGCACATACTTCCTACTTTTTTCACCAGTGTTATTGGTAGGGTAGAAATCAGGAATCTCTTCTTTGCTTCGAGGAAAAAGAATGGTTTGCTTCCAATTGTAGTACATACTATCTTTCGAATAGATGTACTTCCAAATCTTTTTCCTTTAGAAATGATGTTGCTTGGAACGAAAATAGATTCCAATTATTTTTGTCTCCATAATAATACTGAAAATCTGTATTTTCATAGCTGAAGAGAAAACTTATATTTTGATAAACTATAAATATTTTTAGATACATTTCAAGCCAATTAATATTTTTTATTTTTTTATAATTTCGGAAATATCTTAATATTTTCCCTTTCTAAAATCTTCCAATTTCAAAAATCTTTCTATTCATGGAAATAAAATTTTTGTATAGGTAATCTGTCGTAGTATACGTTTTTAAGTCAATTATCAATATTTTATTTTAATTTTAGAAATATCCTTGTATATTTTAACCATAGAGTGGTTGTTTCTTTTGTTACAGTTGAGCTCATGTGTACGTCACTTTATTTTACTTATAATTGGTCTGTGAATTAAGTGAATAATCGTTTTCACCAATAATGTTGACTATACAATTTTGTCCACCCATCAAAAACAATTCAATTTGTCAGTGGGATTAGCTCTTCAGTGAGCAGTTAGAAAGAAAAATTTTGGCCAATATCTTAGTGGGATTGGTTATTTTATATACTATGAGATTTATCTCTCTTGATACTGCTATTAAAAATACTCATTTATCATTAACTGAAGATAAATTTATTTCATTTAGCATGTAAAGCTCATTGAATATTAATATTTGATAGTTTAAGCGAGCAATAAATAAATCACAACATTCACTTTATGATTAGT
This sequence comes from Latrodectus geometricus, assembly GCA_026290005.1. Classification (NCBI taxonomy): domain Eukaryota; kingdom Metazoa; phylum Arthropoda; class Arachnida; order Araneae; family Theridiidae; genus Latrodectus; species Latrodectus geometricus. Next base: position 17,100 of record JAPDSC010028933.1, read on the forward strand.
TTATATCGGTAAGGACGATTTAAATGTTTTTTTATTATTATTTTAATATTTTTTCTTTCAAAACTAGTTTTATTCATTAAAACACGGAATATTTTCTTTGGACAGCCAATCACTAGTAATAAGTATTTTAGAACCAATTAATATTTAATATTCAATTACTTAATTTATGAAATACCCTTATATATATTGTACAGCGCTTCGGGGTTCGTGTTGATTGAGATTTGAATAAAACAACCAGTTAATTAACATAAGACTTTTATTCGTAAAAAATTCCAGCTGTAATAATAACAATTATCACAGCACAATTCTTCAGATACGATAAGAAACAGTTCAAAGGTCTCAAATACCTCAGACAACTTCTCTAGCAGTGACGACTAATCGTCTTCACATAACTGTACTATGTCGGGCTGCGGTATTTATACCTGACTTGGTGTAGAAATCTACCAATTTCGCTAAGGTTCTGGAAGATTCAAGGCTATCTAACTAAATATTGGTCCTAGAGCTTAGGTGATGGATGTTTCCAGAGGTATCTATTTCTCGCCAAGTTGCCAAATTAATCGTCAAGTCGCTAAGTTTCTCGCCAAAACATCACCAAGTCACCAAATTATTAGAAAAACCGCTTTTAATGTACAACACTTCTAAATACCGCAATTTTTGCCCAAAATGTGAGTATTTCCGATCTGTCTGAGGTATTTTATGACAAATACAATTATTATTTTTAAATTTGTAACAATATTCTAGACAAACACTTGTACAGTGATTGACTGAAAAGATCATTCATAAATGCATTATATTATTCAAAAATTTTAGATTTTTATTCATTAAAACTATAACATCAAATTGGTTAAAATGAAGCACATTTGGTTTCTAATTTTAAGACGTTAGGAACACTTAATTTCTTGACTATAAGTGTTATCGCGAACTAAAATTCAATTCTGTTTATTTAATTAATAATGAAATAAAACGTTCATAATAAATAGAGAATTTTTATTCACTAAAGCAACTAATATAAGATGAAGTTAAAAATGCAAAAATGGTTGTAATCATACACCAACATTAACTGTTTGTAAGAAGATGGTGTTGAGACAGTGAAAAGAAAAGTCGTAAAAATATTTATGCAAAATTCATATGATATAAAATCTCGATTTCCAAAGAAAACTTAAAGAGAAATCATAAAACTTATTGAAAAATTTACTACCATAAGCAATTAAATATTTAATATCAGTAATTAAATGGTAAGATGAAAATTGGTTTGGAAATCATACGTATCACATGTTTACAAATTTGAATCCATTCCATAAATGATTTATTAGAGTGGAGCAATAATTATCATGTTGACTCATAAAATAAAAAGAAAACTTGATTTTATCGTAGCGAAATGTTTTGATAGTTTTTATGTTCTAAATTACATTACTTTTTTTTCAAAATAAATATATAGAAGCTTGTAAACTGAATCTTTCATGAATGGTAACAGAAAAGTTTATTTAATTACTCGTTTTTATTCATACTAAACAGATAAATTTCAGAAAAGATCATTTTAACAGTAAGTTGTAAAGATATTAAATAACTAAAAACTTCCAATTAATGAAATTACTTTTAAATATTGAAAGTAGGAAAACGTTTTAGTAAGTTAATATTCGTGAATTTGTAGCTTATTTTAGTATTTTTGATGTAGAATGATTAAGCTAAGCTATAAATGAAATTAAAATATGATGACTTAAGATTAAATGCTTTTTATCAGTAGAAAATATTTTGCTAAATTAATTAGAACTGATAAATTCTAAAATATCATTCAAATAAATAATTTTTTTATTAAGAATAGAATGCATTAAAATAACTTTTAACAGATTTTATTTTCTTGTATTCCAATAGATCTAATTATTGTTTTGAATTTTTTATTTCAAATCAAAATACCTTCTGCATCGTACACTAATTAATATAAAAAAATTTACAGTTGAAGTGTTTAAAGATATTTTAAATAAGAGGAAAAAGCGTTATTTCCTTTAATTAAATCAAATTTTATAAGTTTTTTTTAGAAATTTGGAGATTCACTAAATAAATAGATATTTATAATTAATTATTTTCAATAAATTAATATTGACTAAAAAAGTAATTTTGACATTTTTTATATTTACATTATAGTGAAATTATACTACCTGGAACTTATTCTAACTGGAAAAATGGCAATTAATTTACTATAACATAAGCATCAATACTACAAATATTCAAAAATATGAAATAGTTCACATACACAATGTTAACATTATTTTTTTTAAAAAAAGTTAATAACTACATTTCAAATTTTAAATTATATTAACAAATGTAATTTTAATAAATTTAATTATTCCTAAATTATTTAATATTCATATTTTAAGATTTTTTTTAATCATTATTATTGTTTGCAAATAAAACTTTAAGAATTCTCCCAATTCATAATTATTTTAATAAATGTTTCAGTATTTTTGAAGCTGAATTATAGGACACAATGATTCTGAATAATGAACACTTACAAAATTATATTTTAAAATATTTAGCATATGATATTCATTAAGCTGTACAGAAATATCAATAAAGACTGTACCGCATTCTGTTATTTAATTTGATAATGAAGAATATGTAAGAAATAATGAAGAATGTGTAAGAAATAAGTTTAACATTAATAACCTTATCAAAAATATCACATTAATTACTGCATTTATTGTAAAATCTTCATGAAGATATTAAAACGATTTGACATTACATCATGTTCAACATAAAAAGCACCATATATTTTATAATTTTACAAATAACTCTACACTAAAAAATAATGTATTGATTAACTGTAAAAATAATGTATTAATAATATATTTATTAATTAAAAAAAACTGTATTTATTAAAAATATATACTTCTATTTGGAATTGCAAAAATATAAATTTGTTAAAAAGATTAAGAATATAAATCCGATGAAAACCGTTAAAATGTTCACTAATTAATAAATATTAAGTACTCAAATTTGATGGAAAAAATAAAGGATCAATGATCAATCTATTCCAGAAAGTTTCAATCAGTTAGGGGGAAAAAAACTACGTGTGAGATGCTTTTGTTTTTAAACTTTATTCTCACAGGAAAAGTACATTATCTATATTCTAATAATATAATTATATATATTTCTATATATTTTACCTCTAAGCAGTATTTTTTCAATCCAAATTTTAAAAATATAAAAATAATTTAGTTTTGAAATTTGTTTTCTATGATAAAAAAATAATTTTGTACCGAAAAACAAAATTTCTAAGGTATAAAAAATATAGTTTGAAAGCAAATTGAGAAAAAACAATAAATCAATATATTAAAATAGCAAAATAAATTCACAAGACAAACATAAAAGGTGAATGCAATTTTGGTGAAAAAAAAAATAGTTACGTTTTCGAATTATAAAACTGGACAACAAAGGTTATCATATAGAGCTCTTTAATTTATGCTACAAAACTGTTCACATTTTTATACACGCGTACATACCGAGAAATTCTTTGATTTAAAACCTTTTCCTTTTTTCTTCTTTTTTTCACAACTTTCGATTCGGAAGAAAAAACTCGAACGAAGAGTCTTAACGAGACAGAACCTAATCATTAGTAGTCTTAAAAGAAAAAAAAAAAAGAATTACATTTTCTTTTTACGGTTGAAAGCGATTTTTTGAAACCTCAGATGGTATAAATTTATGCCTTAACAAGCTACTAATGCTGTTGCCAGAGGATATAAAAAAATAACCAAACGGTTTTTGACTTTTAAAGCAGAAAGGAAGTTTTCTTTAGTATTTTTGTGAAGGAATATTAGTGTGTGATAGAAAATTTTAAGTTCCTTTTTAAAAATAATAAAATTTTCAATTAATCCCGTGAGCAAGAATTTTTTTCAAATCTTCAAACAATTGATTGTATTATAGGAAATATTGAATGAAAAAATAAATGCGCATAATCTACAATCTATAATAGGTATAAATAAAACAATTGTCAGTTCACTGAAATCACCAATTAGAAAAGCTATAAATATTTAAAAAATTCTTATAATTTCGTTCCATTTCACGTAATTGTTTAATATTTTATTCATTTGAATAATAATCTTTAATACAACTTTTTATTTTTTTCATATTTATAATCATTCTTCCCTGTTAAAATAAACGAAAAAATATATAATTAAACTTTCGAAAAAATTCTTTTAGGAAGAACAAATCATCCAATGAAAATGGCTTTCATTCGTTTATATACATCGGGGGGTCTAAAAGAAATTTACACTATATATGAACATTTACCTCTCACAGTTACAGTGGCAAAATTTCGAAATTTACGAATGGCAACACCCACATTTTCCTAGCGCAAATTGATCAGAGCATGAAAAAACCATAATTGGTGATGGAACGATACATGTATGCCGTACATTATGCAATATGAATTCAAAGAAGTCAATGAAGTACATTAATTCAAAAAAACTGTCTTTAGAAATAATAAAATTTAGGAAAATAATTTAACAACGCGTATTTCGGAAAGCGAAAAAATCGTTTCTATATTAAAAAAGTTATTTTCAAATATTAATTTTTTTACTGTCTGAAGTACAAAATATTTCATGAAAATTTATTTATTATAAATTTCTATTTGCAACAAAATATTTTAAATGATTTTTAATATCTATTATAACCAATATTAATTTTTTTTTAAATTTAATTTAAATGAACTGGGTGGTATAATAGAAACTTCTAAATATGAATCCCTATTGGTCGAACTGTTCAACAATCGAAATGAAAAGTTTAGATGTAGTGATCTGAATGAATGGGGTCCAAATTATGATTATTTAAAATGAAAAACCTCTCACAGTTATGTTTACAGCAACAAAATTTAAATAAAAAATAACCATGTCCCTGACTGGCTGTCTAGGCTTCGCCAAGTGTTATAAATATAACAACAACATACTTTTTGTATAAACAGTAAATTTTGCTTAAAATAAGTTTTGCTGAGAATCACATGACTCAAAGCTTCTTTTGTAAGTTCAAAGAAACATTTATAAAGATTAAGTTACAAACAGTAAAATTTTTAAACTTTCCTTTTAGTGAAATTGAGAACTAAATTAAGCGTTTAGCAATAAACTTCTCTAAAGTGAAATAAAAATATTTAACTCTTACTATATCCGATCATTCCATAACTTTCTAAACATTTCTTTTATCAACCTTCTTTTTAAGTAAAAATTTATTGATTATAATTATATGGGATATAAATAAAGTATTTCATAACTCCTAAAAATGACTTGTATGTATGTTATAAGAGAAACAATGTTTCACTAAGTTTTAAATTTATTTTGAATTTTTTACATAAAATTTACAGTTATAAGTGATTTGTTTAATTTTTATAGGAAAATATAATTAGATATCTTGTTTAAAATTATAAAGTATTTAGAAATGTTACTTTTAAGGAAAAATTAATTTACAATTTTCAAGGTATGTGTTTCTCTTTTAAAATCTTTCTTAAATCTAATCTACCATAAGCTATGATTGATTATTGAAACGGCCTTAGTTTATTGTCCATTATTCTCATTATACAAAAATTTAACAATCTCTTTAACTCGAAACGCATTCATCAAGCGGGAAACAAATGTATATCTCATACAAATTAACTTCATCTGAAAGTAATCTGCTCGGATATTTACCATCTGAATTTGTGGGCCATATTTCAATAACTTTATTAGCGACAAGATACTCCAAATTATCCCTCTCATATTCTTTTAAGATCTCCTTTTATATGAATTACCAGTCAAGGAGAGGATGGCGCCAACTTTCAACGTTGTAATAAGACATAAATGCTTATTAACCACCTTTTCCGGAGAGCGCCAACTGAATGGAAATCGATACAGACAGCGATGCGTGGTAAAATAAATGGAGGCAGCCCACCCTTCCGCAGCGCTGAGATAGCTGTGTGTGCGGGCAAAAGCATATGGAACAATGATAAATGAGGCAGTGTCTTTTATAGGTCATTAATACCACTTTTACAGGCATAGTCTTCGTAATATATCATCGGCCATCGCTGTCAAAAACAACCCGCAACGCAGTTCTTTTTGTTGTGGGGAATTCTGTTTTCGAAATCCCCCAGCCACGTCTGTAAAAGAAAGATGTAGAAACGAGACATTAAGTGGTCCCGATTGTGTACCTGGAAAACCCGGAGAGAAACAGGAAATGACTGAGTTACTGACTCACGTGCCCATCAAAGTAGGAAATTACAGTGTTGCTACATGCAATTGGTAATAGATTTACATTAAGTAATAATAAAATTCTTCTAGTTATTTCTTACGAATTTACTACAATGGTAGTTAACACCAGTTGCACAGCATATTCAATTTCTATTAATTATAATATAGGTTAATGTGATTCATGTAGCAATTGCTATATTTAGTTTACTTTTTACTGTAAATTGCTTAGCGCATATTAAAAAAATAATATATATGTTATGTGCTTCAATGAAACATAATTTTTAAAATCATATGTTATGGTTTTTGTTTGATAAAATTAAATGTTTGATAATATTTTGAAACTTTTATAAGTTATGCAAGTTATAAAATATTAAACATTCTTTTAATAAATATTAATTGCATATGAATAAGAAAAACAGTGGATAAATAAAATTGGTAATTCTAAATAGTTTATCTAATAGTAATTCTAAATTCTAATAGTAAAAAAGTAATTCTTTGTTGTTGTCGTGTGCCAACACCAGCCAGGCTGGCAATATGGGGAGCGCTGCTCCACTTTTCCAACTGAACCATATTTGGTGTGTGGAGTCCGACTTCCTCAGAACAAACATGCCATAGATACCAGTTTATAGGGTAGGCAACCATTCACACACACAAAGAAAGGACACAGACAAGAAAGAGAGAGTACATCCATGCCGAGCCAGGATTCGAACCCAGGTCTCACCCCTCTGTAGTCAGGTACGCTAACCACTAGACAGTTTGGGCGTCAGTAATTCTTTAAATATGTGAAATGCCTTTCATTATTTAATTTTAATAAAGCTTAATATAATTTCTTTTAAGTTTACTAGAGAATTTCTTATATGATAATTATATGGCAACTTATATGGTTTAACTTATACGGTAGTAGAAATAAATTTTCAGGGCTTTTAATTAAACTATTTTGTATTTTAGATTTGTAATTTGATTTAAATGACTTATATTTTTCAACCAATATCATTATTAATAAATTTCAAAATTTAATAAATATCTAATTTTAATAAATTTTCAATTTTTATTTTTGAGTAAATTGCTAAATTTTCTTACGATTAGTAAATTTAATACTATGATCAATAATTTTCAAAAAATGAATATTTAATAAAACATATTTAAAAGGAAAATATATTTCTTGTGGTAAATTACATTAAAAGATAAAATTTAGCTTAATAATTTGTTCTAAAAATTAATAATTTTTAAAATCAAATTAATTAGATATAAAATCAACGGCTTTATGAAAGACATCATTCTTTTTACGCTGAGTGTAATGTATTTTATTATCTTCGGCAAAATAAAGACAACACTTAATTTATGAAAAATTCTGAAACAATTTATTAAAATATTCAACCAACA
>JAPDSC010028938.1:0-30279 GCA_026290005.1 Latrodectus geometricus
CCCATTTGGTTCCATTTTCAACGAACGGTGAAAGAAGAAAGAGAAATCGAAATTTGATCCCGTGGATAGACACTGAAGCATGTTTCTGCTCTTTTGAAGCGCCCAAATGTACTAGGACATCATAAATATTATAGTATCGAATATTTTTTTCAGTGTAAATAAATGGAGCTGTTGTTATGCATCGGCACGTATCGGACGTGTCTCTGACTAACAGAACACATAAAATCCAGTATTGCTGACAAAAAATATGAAAATATACATTTCTCATGGAAATAAAAACATTAAATACATGTTCATTTGCTTATATTAATGTTATATGATTTTAATATCTGTTTCTATTTTACTATAATGCATTTTTTGACCGATGGATTTAATTACATTACACAACTCTAATTTGATTACATAACTAATTGATTGAACAAACTGACTAGATATCGTTAAAAATGAAAGTGAAATTTATGTTTAAGTTTCAAATTATAATTACAGACTATAACTATGCATTTTTATAAATTATTTTTCAATGCTTACATTCTTATACTCTAAACTCAAACAATTATATTCACATTAAGTTACATAATACATTTTTATATTCATACTAAAAGTTTTTAATTGTTAGGTACGAAAATTTCTAAACTTAATAATTATCTTTAGATATGTTTACAAAAGGGATATAACACGAAATAATTAAATTAAAGAGAGCATAAATTGCTATAAATCACTTACAAAATTTTAATATTTCATTGTAATTAATTTGTTTCATGTGTCACAAATTTGAGTTTTCCGTAAAAAACAATATTTTGTTGTATAATATAAAGTTTTTTAAATAGTTATAAATTGATATTTACATCAACATTTTTTACACAGCACTTTAGATTTAAATACACCTTTAAACTTTTTTCTGTTCTCAAACGGATTTAGAACTAATTGCTGTGGAATCACTCTACAATTTTAACTATATTTATAAAATTTTATTAATACTAATTTAGAATTACTTAAATAAAAACATTAACATTAATTTTTAAAATGGTGCGTTAAATTATATTTGATTTTTACAGTTATTTATTATGTTATTTTTAGTAATAATAATGCAAAAAAGTTAATTACATTAACTTTTTTGCATCACTATTGGATTTAAACTCATTTTCGTTCCAGAAGTTAAATTTAAAGTAGAAATAAAATCCTTTAAACTTAAATGGAAATGGTATACGGGATAAAAGTAAGAAAAAGTTATCTTCTAAAATTGTGCCTACATTTAAAGATTATAAATATTTAAACAAAGCCTATATTTAAAATTTTCATAAAAATTATACAATATCACATTTTTAAAAACATGCAGAGGATTTAAATTTACAAATATCAATGCAATTAATCGAAAATATCACGAAAATAGCGGCATTATTAGAATACTTAATTCATCTGGCAGCATAACTTGTAGAACCACTAATTATAAATTCGATATCCCATCAGACTAAACTTGTGAATCAAACACCAGTCTCGTTTATAATAATCTAATTTGACAAAAGCAAAAAGGGGTGGTGGAAGCATAATTTGGAGGAGATAATACAAATCGGGTAGTAAATTGCCAGACTTGATCGACCGAACTCCGCTACCCAATGCGAATAATAAAGCTAAGACGAGGACGTATTTCTCTATAAATATTAAATTTGAAATGCTCTGTGTGAGAGAGACGTGATTGATTGCTTTTGACCGTAATTTCGAGGTTCCTCAATCAAACCTCGATGAAACCAGCCCGAATTTTGATGAATTAAGCGGCGCGTGTCATTTTTCATACTTGATTCATGACTTTGAGGCAGATTTTACAAGCTACTTTGACCGCATCCAAAAGCGTCGAGTGCCAAGAAAGAGTGTACTGAATAAATTCAATTTTGCTCCTAAGAAAAAATAAGAAACAACCACATAGGCTTGGGCGTAACATAATAAAAAATGATTGAATTTTATCATTTTTGTATGTGGTATTTGAAAATTATGGTGAAATGAAATAAATTTTAATTATCAAATTAATAACAAAATATAAGTTTTTATGGCAAAAAATAATAATTATTGAAACAGAAAATATTATGTTTTATTCCAAATTAAGTATATATATATATATATATATATATATATATATATATATATTATTAAAACTTATTAATTTTACATACAGAACAATATAAGTTTTTTCTTATATAAACTAAGCATTAATAATATCTTTAAAATAAATATTCAGTTTAATAGCTCAAGGCAATATTCCTTTTCCATATTTTAAAATTAATATAATCTTAATTATTTTCTAAGTCTTCATTGCACATATATAATAAATGAGGTTCATAAAAGTAAAACTTAAAATAAATTTCTGCTATACCAAATGAACTAATTTATAGTTCTGCTTAATAAAAAATGCATAGATATTTTAACAATTATTGAAAAATATGAGGATTATACTTATAGTATTCTAGAAATAAAAAGAAGGTCTTATATAATGAACTTTAAAATGATGATACCAATTTTATTTAATGTGAACAAAAATTTTTGATGAAAATATAGCAGACGCTCTTTTTTTGAGAATTTTCAATTTATGAATACGAATGATTTTTCGAATGACAGGCTGGTATCTAACATGGTTTTTATTAATTCAAAGAAAATTTCAATTCCCATTTATGTATTTAAATTTTAAAAACTCCTCCTGCTTATCCAACTTATTTTCTCTCTACTTTAATTTGTGTTTACTTTTTATCATCCAACTTTTACACTTTTTTGTTTGCTTTATGGTTGAATAACTTGGATAATCGTTTTTATTGGAAAACCATGAATCCTTCAAATTCAAGATAACAAACTTCATTGTCGACATTTAAACACTGAGGTTTTTTTAAGTAATTCGAATGGAATTTTTCTCTCCTAATCAAGTTCTTGCCTTACACTTTATGCAATAGGTTATATTCAAAAGAATCAAGCGTAAATACCATAATGCTCTTTTGCAAGGAGTAATCATATTTTGGAATAGCCTTTTGAAGTTTATCCAAACGTAATGCATTTTTCAACGAATTTTCAACGATGTTTGCTGAGAAAACTATTTCTAGGTTATTTTGACGTGTGTGCTTTATTATGTAAACCAGCATTATTGAAGAAAGGCAAGAACACATTAATGTCAAAATTTCATTTCCTGATTTCTTACTAGGAGTTATGTTATTTTAACGTAAAGAACTGTCAGATTATTATATTATTAAGAACATAATGAATGAGAAAAAAAAAGAAATTTAGCTATGAGAGAACAAAAAGAAAATAATGTAGTGCAGTGACCGTCTGCAAAATAATCAGATAAATGTCCAACAAGATGGAGATACTATTTTGAGAAAAACGATGATAAAAAGCTTTCCCTTCATGAGATAGAATAATCATTCATCAATTTAGTTTGAAGCAGAAACAAATAAACAATTACTTTTCATGATTTTTCATCAATTAAACAAAATTATTATTTCTAAACAGGAATTTAAATTTGCATGTGTTTCATATAAAAGAAATTTTTTTCACATAATAATTTATTTATAAAGAGAAAGCAATGTTTGGTTAAAAAAAATCTCTTTAAATCTGGCTCTTATTTTCGGTTTTACGAACTGTCGATTTTACGAACCCTTTGACAGACTCCTAAAAGCTCGTAAAAACAAGCATCTTCTGTAATAAACAATTTCTAATTTCCTCAAATTCTTCAACAATGTATGAAGTTAATAAATAACATTCACTCTTTCATGAATAGATAGTTTCATGAAGTCTCTCTTTTCTTATTAAAATTAATTTACTAACTGAAAACCATTATAGCTTATAGAAAAATGAGAATGTTTTTTATAAATAATTATAAAAATACATAAAACTTTTCTGTATTTGATATCAAAATATTTATTTTATAAGTAATCTGATTTTCATTTTGTATCAAACACAGAAAATTCTTAAGATTTTTAATTTTGGCGAATAACTTCAATGATTATCATTCTAATCCAGGAAAATATAGTCGCAAGCAAGAGAACTATGATTTATCCATTTATCATTGAAATTAAATACTTATTTACGTTATCTTAAAAACTATTTCTGAAAAATTTTGAATTTTAATTAAATCTTATGTTATTAAATCTATTTCTTAATTAACCTTTTTTTCTAAATTTCTGTCTATATTCTGTTTTTTTTTCGTACTATTTTTTCAGATTGAGGCATCTGGTTATTAATTGGCATGTTAATTGAGAAAAAATATAAAAATAATTATTTCTTAAAATAGTACTTACTTTTATTGTACAAGCAATAAAAAGCATTTTTAGTTTATAAATTTAACTTTTGTACCTTCCCCTCATTGACATATTTATTAATATTTTAACAGAAACACACAAAGAAACTTAATATACCAGCATTTTATTCATTTTGTAAGTATTTATTTATGAAATATTGACATTCCAATTTTAAAAGATATTTCTATATTTTTATAAAAAAAAATAATTTTTCAGTCCACATTTTGATGAAGTTGTTTAAGAATTAACTGTTCTTAACGAAAAAAATATAAGTTTTCTTTACTTATTTAGCTTATAATATAGATTGCAAATTCATACTATGTGTCTAAAGCAATATATCTTCCTAATTAAAATTTTTGAAACACAAAAGGGTTAATGAAAATATAATGCATTTTGTAAAAACTAAAAATTATTTTTTTTTCTATATAAGATGAATTAGAAGATTTAGTTCAATTTATTTCACATATAAATCCATGATCAATCACTCTGAAATCTTAAAATTTCAATTTGAAAAATTTCTTATTTTTAAAATAATCTTTTCCCAAACATTTTATTCAGTTTAATTCAAATACAAAATTACAACTAAATTCAACGCATGCGGTAAAGTTATTTTCGCACCTAATCTCATACTTCAATTTTACGTTTAGTATAATTTTATTTGTGAATAATTTACACAACTGAACCTTTCGATGCTTTTATTTTGGTGAAATACATGGGTACCCAATCTAAATTTATTCTTTAAGAGAAGAACTCGATCCCTAATAAATGAAATTCAATTTCTCAATTTCTCAAACATATATAATTTTTCAATTTAACCGCGCACAACTAATCCCTATCTTGAACCCCTCAATCGCTTTCTGAATCTCATTTAAAGTGTTATTACACAAAATTCTGAGCATTTTTTTCTTGAGCATTAATTTGGTTTTCCGACCATCCTCTTTCGGTACCTTGCCTCCCCCTCCAACTCCCTTCTTCAATTCCTACCCTGAAGACGATAATGAGTTTTTTGGTCGTCGTTCAGCGTCACATGCTCTTTCTTTACTAGCATATATGTATGTAACGGTGTTCCATTCTCCCTTCATGCCATACGTCGGAATAAAAAGAAATCAAAAAAATAGCCAGCGCCATCTTTCGGAAGTGTATCGATTTATTTATAAGCAATAAATTTTTCTAGCGCTTTAATTTCCTTTATTTGTGCTCTTTTTTTCTATGGGATCCGAAGTAATTTGAGTGAGAAAATGGGCGACATTTTAATCAAGGTGTTAGGGAAAAAAGGTAGAAAAACTCCCCAACCCAAACCGGAAATAGGTTTTACTTTGTTTTCGGACATCTTAGGATGGGATGACTCCACGTCATGTGCGGATGCTTCACTTTCTACCCTTCTTTTCCTGAAGATTCAATATATTTTGTCTGCAAATTGGACAGCATTTCCTTTGTTTTATTCAGGCTAAAATGAGTAATCTTAGAAATACTAAGAGTTATTTTAGGAAATAAAAATCGCTTATATATAAAAAATTTGAACTAGATGATTAGGTCAACTAAAACCTATTTTTCATTTTTTACTCTTTTATTTGAATAATTTACTCTTTCATTTGAATATGTATAAAAATAAAGTTTTGAGAAATTCAATATTAATATAATGTATAATCAGCAAAAATAAAAGTTAAGAAAAATATTATTATTTTATTTTTTATACACAACATTCTTTTCTTAAGTTTATATAATTCTCACAATTTTTGCATATAAATTCGTACGCACTTGCATAAACTGAATATTAAATTTTATATAGACCGTGCATTCAACTGTGTAAATATATGTGTATGTATATTGATAAATGAAGTGGTGTATTTCATATTTTTCTTATTAATTCTTCTTCTTCTTCTTCTACTTCTTGAGCTTGTCAGATATGTGGCACCTCTGCATAGTTGCATTTTGTACCATGCTCCAAGCCCAATTTTTTCCTAGTTCCATTGTCTTGGGTCACCTACTTTGCTTATAAAGTCTGATAGGCCCTCAAGGGACTGTAGGTGTAACTCTTTAGGATATGGATTACCTAGAGTAGTAATCTTGTAAGGGCAAGAGCATCACACTCATATAGGATATTCTTATTAATTTGTTTTATCAATATATTTTCACAATTTTACAAAGTTATTATCTCATATCTTTTTCTATTCAAATATATCCAAAGTATAATCTTTTTTCTTAATTATTTCCAAATTTTGGTTAAATTTATATATGTCTTTTCTCTGTATTATAATTGCTTTTTCTGGAAAAGATGGCTAACTATGTCACGTAAGGAATATATCATTGAAGTTCTTTTTATTACTTACATTTCTTGAAACGAAATTCCTTGCACATTATATAATTTTATGTAAACATTTTGCACTTCTTGATTTTAATAATTCTTATTTAAAGATTATTTTATGTATTCTCAAATTTGAATAATTTATATCAGTTTATATTCTCACCTTTTTTAAATTTATATAAAATGTTTTTGAAAAAATGAATATGAAAATTATCTGAAGAAGCAATAATACAAAACCTTACTTGATTTATTATTTACCTACTAAATAAAAATACATAAAAAAAAACTATTACATCAAACTTATTAATATTAGAATGTACATCTGTATATCTGATTAATAATTATCTTAGGTTACGTGAATAAAATATGTAATTATAAAATTTTGCATTATCGTAATTAAGTCATTTAACTTTATTTTACAAATTGTTTAAAACAATTGAACACTTTATCTCACATTTATATAACTAAAATGATTACCAATTTCCACGTTAAACTTTAATACACCGTGAAATTTTTTTTAAAAAAAAGTTAAAATCACTGGTTTTGGATTAATATTTTAAAGAAAATTGAAAAGGTTTTTGAAAAATTACCTCTAATGGATGATTATATTAATTTATTTATGAAAAGGAAATGCATATATTACACAAGGAATCTATAAATCTTTAATTCAATAAATCTAAGAAAACTTTAAACAATGAGTAACAACGTATCCGCTAACATAGAAATTAGACTGTCCTTTTACAAGTGTTTTTTCCTTAGTTATGGCTCGCTTGCCGTAAAGTGGTGACTACATGCTTCATATTGAGCTTTAGAATGCAAACTTGCAGTTCGGTATAATAAATAGAATTCTATTTATATCCATACTTGTTTGCTGTTTAACACTATTATATTCAATAATTTAAATAAGCTAACAATTTGGGAAAAGGCAAGAATGTGCTTGAAGTGTTTATTATACGTAAAATTATTTCCACTTCCATACATTTGAAGAGATTTTATAAATACATTAAAAATTATTAATTCTTCATTTATATTTAGAAAATTAATATTAATTTTATAAAATTGTTACAATTATCTTTGTGAAATAATTTTTTTAAAACATTCACTGAACAGTAAACTAAATGCATACTTACATTAAAAAATTAGTATTTAAAAATGTTAGCATGGTTTATATTATTTTCGAGTAATATCCCGTTATTATGTTAAGAAATATGTGTACATAAAATATTATATTATTTTAATGAAAACAATTATTGCAAATTCAGGTTTCTGGATTTCAATTCATTTAAACTATCAATTATTTTATTTATTTATATTTCTTAAAAAATTCTAAGTAATTTAAATTAAATAACTCAGGAATTATTTGTAATTCTCTTTTTATATATATAAAAGTTTACATTTATTTTATTTAAAATAACTCAAACATAAAACCATCAATAATTTTAAACGATATTTAGTTCATAATTTTATTAGTCTGAAAGGAATAGTTTATTGCTTAAGAAACATGTTTTCTTAAGTCAAAATGATTAAGATAACGTTTATCAAAATTGTATTGCTGTTTTATTAAAAATAAGTGCATGTCTGAAATCAATTGCTTTCCATAAAGAATTAGATTAGCAAAGAAATTATGCTACAGTTTATTAACTGAACTGTGAAGGAAAATGCGAGTATCTATGAGGTATCATCGGATATTATCATTACTTTTAATCAAATAATTTACCACTCAAGACGTTTATCTAAGTAACTTAAAATAAGAAAAAAAACACATTCTAAAAACTAATAAAGTAAAGAAATTTAAAATTAATAAAAAGAGCTTTATACTATTAAATTTTCTTTCAAATTAATTTAAAAGTCATTATATTTCCCTGGAAATTTCTTTCCTATATAAAGACAAATATTCTTCATTTTAAATTAATATATTTATTAAATATTTGATAGGAAAAACAATTTTCTTTTAATTATTTTGTTAATCCTTTTATCTTCTAACATCAACACACAAAATTATATTCCTGAAAATTGCATTTTTTCTCTGGTTCGTCTTACGAAATTGATCGTTACCCATAATTTATCTAACGAAATCTGATCTCATAATTATCATTTTCATTGTCTAACTTGGCGGGTAATTGGCGATAAGATCTTGCTTTAACATCTTCATCACGTGGCAACCCCTTTCTCAGAATGACTGCAGTTCTCTCTCCTCACCGGAGAACTCTGGGAATATAAAAGGAAAAGCACGCTTACACTCCCCCATATTGAAGAGAGGGGGGTCAATATTTCGTTAAGGGGGGAAGAGAGCAAGACTTAGGCTCCAACTAATCCCATAGCGCAAGCGCAACTAGGAAGTTTAGTCTCCCCCATCAAACCCCCCGAAGCTATTATTTCATTCACACAATGCAGCGAACAATCGCTGAAGCTCAAATTTGCGCTCTATTCGCCAATATCTTTGCGGTTACAGAGCGCCAACGATCTCTGTCTGCTTATTGGAGGTGTGATGTGACGTCAAGCTGTAACGTTGGGAAATATTATTTTTTATCCCCTGTGTTCGCTCGTCTTATGAGATGTACCATGCACCAATTTGTGTCCTCAGATTCAGAAGAGGAGATATTTTTTCTCTACACGTTATCCTTTTCTGAAAAGCATCACATAAGAATCTTAAACTTCTTCCTGTTATCCCTTGTTGCATCTTTAATAAGATGCAAGTATTTTTCTTTTTGAAAATTGTACTTAGGTATGTAACAGTCTTTAAAATGAACACTTCCCTCCCATTTCTTAAAAAAAAAGAAAGAAAAGTACATCCTAGATTTTTGATTTGATCTTTTTTAAAAAATTCAAAAAAACTACTAGTTATCCTATTCCTTGTATATCAGGCAAAGTTGTTAATATTATATTAGAAAATGGTTTTTCTTAATACTTAATGACTAAAACGGAAAAAAATTAATTAAAAAACATTCTCTTGAAATTGAAATCTTCTCTTTAAAAGTTAATATTGATTAGTAAACTATTTATCAAATTATTTTGATGATTACCTATTTTGTCAATTATTGAAAACTCTATAACAAATAGTAAATTTTCAAAGTAAATTTTGAAACAATTCTATAAATATTAGAAAAAAAAATAGTTATAGTATCAACATAGACACTTAAGAACTAACAGACATAGATTAAAAATGTTACTATGTTCAACAATGTGGCTAAAATTTAATGCTATTTAAATTCCAAATAAAATATTACAAATATTACAAATTCTATTTAATTAAATATGAAATTTTATATTTGTTTTCTTCATTTTTGTTATTATTGAAAAGTAATATATAAATTAATGCCTTAATTTCAAACCTATTTTTGCAAACATTGAATATTAAGTATTATATATAAAAGCAAATATTTTAGAGTTTTATTTACTAAATAATTATACGTAATTGTAATTTTATAAGGAAAATAAATTAACAAATATTAGCAGAGATGTAAAAAAAGTTATTATTACAATTAAGATAATTCCTAAGTTAAAACAGGAAACTATTTGATTAAATCTAGGAGTTCCACTTCTTTTAGATATAGCTTTTAAAAAAATATCATGAAAACCAAGTTTCACTTAATTATGTCTATGTGCTTATACATTAACATTTGGTAGTTATATAATTCTTTAAATTGTTTTCTGCACACACATAATAATGATTAAGATTTTTATTTAATTTAATATTTTATCATAAATAATAATTTTGAATGTCAAACACTTGCTGCTTAGTATCTTAAAATTAAAGTTCCAAAAAATAAATGTTTTAATGAATAATATATTAAGAAATTTATTACAGACTACATTGCTAGAAACTTTTATCTGCCTTTCTAATGTACAGTTAATTTAACTTTATTAAATTAAATGTGTATGTGATGAGTGTCCATACTTCATTGATTTATAATTATAATTCCATTGAAAATGAGTTTATTATCATATTTTTCAGAAATTATTTATCAGTCTAGTAATTTAGCAAAATTGAATAAAGCGGTGTACAAAAAGTTTTGTGACTCACTTTGATAAAAAGAAAGTATCTACTCATAAATTTTAAATCACTGACTTTTATATCGGAGGATTAAATACCCGTATTGAAAATACAAAAATTAATAGTATCAAAAGGAAAAATAAGATCGCGGGCTTTTCCACTAAAAGTAATAAATTGTGAGTAAAATTTTATTATTTAATGTGGTATGAAAGCACTTGTCCCTTCAAAAATCATTCAAAGATGAAACCTAAATATTTCACGCTACATTTTATTCATAATATATCACAATGTAATAATTAAAAAACATAAAGTTATTGATAAATAGATTATTAAAAATATATTTCAATCATAAAATATAAATGTATCAAACTATTTACTCATATCAGAAGTAATTGCTATTATATATTTCTAATTTTGAAAATATAACTGATATAAATATATTTCATAAAATTAAACATAAATTATTATAATGCCATTATAAGTAATCTCTTTAAAATAAAGAAGAATTTAGTAAATTTGCTGTCATAGTGAATAAGGAAATATTGATAGAATATTATTTAAGATATAATAAGGACATTTTAGCATGTTTATAGATTTATTTTATGAAACAAAAATGTTAACACTAAATCGAATGATAATAATTTTACTGTTTTCTTACAACTCTTTCTAAAAATCATCCATATAAAAACTTTTCCGAAATATGGCATAAAAAGGGGGCATATTTTATATTGGGAAAATAGAAATACAGGCAAGCAATCTCCATAGAAGATGAAGTTGTATGCAAATAGTATTGCAGTAGTATATAGCACTATTTCTTAAAACAATAACTAAAATGATTGACTGTTGTTTTGTATCTTAATTAAGAATTTATATTAAATAAGTCAACAGAATAGACAGTTGAAATAAAAATTTGGAAAATGGTGCAAATTTAGAGCAATTATCATCAATTATTGAAGTATATATATATAGGTAATTTTAAAAGAGTAAAATTGAGAAAAAGAAAATGATTCAATCCAATTCATTAATGACAATTATTTTCTGGTTATTAATAAGATAAATAAAACATGTAAAATGACATTTAAGAAGTTTGTATAAACTTAATCTTAATTGCTTTCTATTATTTCGTTTGGTTAAATTGCAAGATGATCATCACCGACAAATATATTTTTTGCAATTTTTCTCTGCAGCTATTTAACCAAAATTCTATAGTTTTCCAATTTATTAAAATTGATTTAACTAATAATAAAATTGGAACTAACTTAAACTCATACAAAATTATTTTTAACGAAAAATCAAATTTTTGGAAGGTAACTACACATTCAATATTTTATTATTTGAAAATGTTCTTTAAATAAAATTTACCAGTATTTATAATATTCCAAAGATTTAAAATTAGGGAATATTTTCATTTTAAAATATAAAATATTGCAACTTAACATTCTTTTAGATACTAAATATACAAAAATCAATGTCGTTAGGTGGAAATTAGTAAGAAGGAAGAAGGATATAAAAATAATTTTAATTAAATTTATTTTAATAATACATTTTGAAGTATGAATGAATTTTTAAAACAGTTTGTGAGCTGTTACTTTAATTGTGAGTAAGCTTAGATGTTCAAAAATTAATTTTTGGTTTTCGCAGAATTTTTGCCCATTTTAATTCTTTACGCAGAATGAATTTTAAAATGTAATTAACAAACAAAAGCACTTTATTAACTAAAAAATATATTTTTAAGAAATTAAATATTTTGACAAATATTTAATTCAAAAATAAAAATTAATTTGTACTTGGTTTTATAGAAAATTTTTTTAAGAACTAATTGATATTTTGTTTGCAAAAAAGTACTAAATGAATTAAGAATAACTTCAATTTCTTTGTAATAATCAAATTTTTTCACTTAAATAAATATTAATAATAAATTATTTCTCTCTTTTCGTGAATAATAACAGTATAAAAATTTAGTTTTTGGAATTTTTATTTTTGAAATATTATTCTGTAAAGAAAATGAACTCATTCATTTCAGTATTTAAAACTCAGATTATAAATTGTACATTAAAATTTGTATCATTTTAAAAATTATTCTCCATACCTGAATCTTGAAAATTCCCCAAGACATCTCTTTAGAACTTCGCAGGAACCCCCAAAACATGGAAAATGAATTTATCATGAAAAATAAATAAACGTATTTTAGATTTGATTCGTATGAAATATATTATCTCATAAAAAACATACTTAAAATCTATGCAAAGCTTAGAAAATTGAACTTAAAGACATTTTTTAAAATATTGTGATGTTTTTAACTATATTTTTCAGAAAAAATTAAAATTGCTGTTATAAGTTAAGGAACTGGAGAATTTAAATTCCTTTTTACTAAGACATTGTCAGTCTAAATAAATCATTTTGCTATTCATATATATATATATATATATATATATATATATATATATATTGAGTTTTGAGTCTTGTTTGTCGTTCATACACATGTTATGTTCCGGAATGGATATTTGAAATGAGGTAAATTGTTTGAATTGTGAGGATTACTAAATTTTAAATTTAGTATAATTTAAAGTGACTTGTACAAATATTCAAGCCCCTAAAATTGTAAACTGTTAATATTGAAAACTCTCAAGTTTACAAATGTTACAATTATAAAAAATGTCCAGTTAAAATATTAAGTAATTTTTTTTAATATTCAATACTCTAAGATTATTTCACCTTTCGACTCTGTAAAGAATACAACACATGTTATCTTATATAGTGGGTCACTTAGTGGATATGCCAGTGTCACCCGCATCTCGGTTGATCCTCGCGATTCAGAATCGGATGCCAAGCAAAATATTCCCTCACTCGTTATTTCACTTGAAAAAAGTTGCACTTATAATCAATTTTATAAGCTGAATCAGCCATTTATGAAGACGATCTTCTACAGGGTGAAGTATAAGACCTCCACTTTTGAATAACAAAATTATGCTTGTCCTACTCAAGACACCGCAATTATAAAATGTTATAAGAAACATTGAAGTTCATTATTCATTTTACATGTTGCTTTATAAAACATATTTATAAACATTACCTTGTATAAATGAGGTGTTTGGTTATATTTTTCACAAGCAGTTATATAAAAGTTAAATTGTCGATTCTTCTCTGAATAAACAATGAACCATTAGAGAACATGTTATTTATATTTGAAAATACATACAATTTTAACTAATACTGAAGAAATGAAATATTGAAGTATAAAATTAGAGGATTCTTTAAAAGCAAAATTTATTTAAACTTTATAATAAGCTTATTCACGAGGTTACTATTTATTAATTCCACTATATGTTTACAACTTAAAATCAAATGTATATATTACAAAGTTTCTCTTTAAGAATTCTGAAATATTATTAATTAATTAATTATTGTTATTTTCCTTACCAATTTAAATTTAATTATGTGAGTAAAGTTTTGTTGTATCAAACATTTTGTTTTACAAAATTTAATTTTAAATCTTTATTTAAGTTTTCCTCATTTACATATTTAAAAAATCGAGAAGTGAATTCAGTTCCAGAAATCTTCTATTTATAAAACAAGAGTGAATACAAATGAAAAATATTTCCGACTCCCGTCTTTTACTTTCATATAACTCTTTTAGACGGTGTATTTTACGAAATGCAAAAACAGTGTAAGTAAAAAAAACGAAAATTCATAGAATCATCTCCACTAGGCTTCAATTGGCAATACGATTCAATATATGAATATCTGATCCAGTATATGATCGCAATATATGCGGTATGGAAAATAAAAATGTTCCTTCTGATCGAAATTCATATCCTCTTTTCAGTTCCGTCCATTCTTTGCTTTCTACCAACAAATCTCTAGGGAGGACAGAAAAAGGTACATTTTTCATTTTTGTATACGTATCTCCATATGAAACTTTTTTTCCAATTTCAATCTAAGAAAAAACAAGAGTAAAGCACGCTATATTTCTATCTTAAAATTACATCAGTTTGCCTATCCAAATGCATGAAAAACATTACTGTTGAAAATAAGAAATTTTCTATCTTGAGTAACTTGGATAATTTTTGAGTGTTTTGAAGTGAAAGTTTTAATATTGAATTTCTTGTACTGAAAGTAATAGAAAGGTTTATAAAATAGATAATTGAATTTTCTGCAGGTATATGTTAAATTTAACCAGTATATGCTGGCATTTGCTATTAAAGTAATATTGAACAAAGTACTACTTACATGTGGTTATTTTTTTACATTTGAATAAGATTTGTAAGCTTGAATCGATCATAGAAGGAAATATTATACGAATTTGTATTTTAAAACACTTTAGGTTTATATGGTAACTAAAAGCATTTCCGTTGTACATTCAAAACTTTAATTTAGTATTTTATAAAATAAATCATTAACTTAGATCAATAGATTCAAAGAATGACACACGTCATACAGCACCATTAGTTTAAAACTGACTTGAAATGCAAGAATTACAAACTGACTAAAAATGAATTAATAATTGTTATAAAATTTATTTTCGTAATGAATTTATTTCCATGAGAAACTTCTTTGATGAATAAAATTGAAGATTAAAGGGGATAGTATAATATAAAAAAATAAGAAAAATAAACCTGTTTTCCAAATACTAATTTTCTAAATACTAATACTAATAATATGATATATTTTTATCTGCTGAGTTAGTTAGGAATTTATCCATTTAAATGAATTTAAAATTTGATATCTCTCATATACACTGAAATTACTACTATGAATATCAAAAAAACATTCATGGAACTATTTTTTAATCTAAATCAAAATATTATGTGTACTATAGTTTAATTGATTCACAAAATTTCTCTCTTAACTATTTTTGGAAACATTTTAGTATTCTGGGTATTTAGGAAAGTTACATAAAATAATAATTTTGTATAAATAAAAAAAAGTAATCTCAATTTCAGTAATTTTATTATATAATTTATTATATTATAAAACCACAAAATAAATATAATTAATGGTTTTCAATTATCTAAAATTTAATTGTTACCATACGTGTAAACTAAAGATTCTGTGCTATACAATACATTGAGACACATTTTATATGTTTAAAAGTTTAAATCATCTTTATTAAATCATATTATTTAATATATCAGTTTTTAAATATATTAACCATTAAAAATGCATGTTAAATATGTAAGATATTAGCAATTACACTTTGAAAAGAATAAGGAGAATATATGAAACAAAAGATAAATAATTAAATAGTTTATTTTTTGAGGTGAGAGAAGTTTATTACTATACATAATTTAAAAGGAGATTTTTGGAAGGATAATAAACATACCAATAGTTTGGCTTGACCATTGAGCAAAATCAATTTTTACAGTGGCTTCTTCAATGGTGACAATTTGTTTCTATCGTTGATATCGTAAACAAGGAATCCAAGAGATGGCATTTGAAAGATTTCAAGATGCAACATTGGAAATTATTAGAATAAATGTCGAAATGGTACCAGTAATTTTTGGATTGATCACAATCTTCAAAAGTCCTTTTAAAGCGGTAATTTAACAGAGATTATTCACAAGACAAAATAGTGCAAACAGTTGTATGTATTCTAGGTAATTGAAGGAATTGGCAACAGATAATGGTACAAAACGAAATAAACATGCAGTGTAATATCAGTTTTCACTTAATCAAAAGGTTCTAATGTCTCCTAGAAGGACATATTTAAAAAAGGCAGCAGTTCGTAAACTGTTAAGATCTTAAAGTTCGGATGTAACAGATGTGAAACAAAGAGCTATTACATGTTTATTTTATTTTGTGAATGGTTTTTAATGTATTCAAATACTGTAAGAACACAATGAAATATTAAATATTGTTTCTTCAAAAAAGTTTTGCTGAAGAATCAAAATCTTGTTTTTAGCATTGCCATGTTTTGTAATTATATTTTTTCATTAGTATATTAACAGTTTTTAATATTGCATCAAGACTTTCATCGTCATATTTACCTTGTAAATAAAGCTATGGTAGTTTTCAAAATGTTATAGTTATAGTTTTTGTTGTTACCAGCTATAGTTATAGTTTCTGCAGCCACCAGTTTTCTGTTGCAAGAGATTTAAATTATGTGGAAAATTAAAAGAAGATTAATTTATAGAATAAATGTACTTAGTGCATCTTGTAGAACAATACAAAGTGAGCATATTTCCTACTAAAAAAACTCGCTTTTCTTTGCAAATAGATGTTATATGGATGTTTCTATCTTCTGAGGGACAAAATATACAAAAACAGTTATTAAGTCAAATAAATAAAACAATATATTAAGGATTTGAATAAATTATTTTTTTTCTTTTATCTAGTATGTTCACAGATTTACTATCAGGTAGATCAATTAAGTTAGTAAGAATCCTACTTTTTAAGAAACACTCTTGCATGAGGAAAACTATTTATCTTTAAATTTTGTGTAATCAGTATTAATTTTCATTTTATTTGCTTAATAATATACTTACTGATATGTCGTTAAAGCTTTCCTATTCTCAATTCTCATTATTAAAAAATAAATTATAAAATCTGACAAAACAAATTATTTTCTTTGTTTTCAAAATCGTATTGTTTGTTACCATATAATTTCAATTTCCATTTATCTTATATAAATAGAAAAGAAGCTAAATATATTTACAAACCAGAAGACATTGCACCAGTAGTCCTTAAATTCCCTGCATTCGTGAGCTATCAAGAATGCATCTTGATCGGGCACGTGCGTAAGTAATGGCATTGGCACGAACATAATTTACTTGGCCGTCTTCTTTACGTAGATAGCATTTCACCTATCTTTGGCTCATTGTAAATTCTAACTATATTTGATTTAGCAAAAATTATGAAATTAATTTTGAACTATAATTGTTTTCAGCAAATTCATGAGAAGAATTATGTTTCCAAATAAAATTAAAATATTTGTTGTGTAATATATTTTTCAATAAATTTTTAATTTCAATAGCTATTTATAAACAAAATCATCAGTTTTAATATTTTAATTTAAAGTATCGATACATTTTCTTAATACATAATTGTTGTATATATTTATGTAAATGTACAAATTTGTGAAAATTGCAGAGAAATTATTAACAGTTATTTTCTTTGTATTGTCACAAAGGAAGAAAAGAATAGGCTGAAAATATTAATTGTTACAATAAAAACAAACTAAAATCTTAAATTCTTTTAACAAACTTTTTAATTTTAAAATATTTTTGTAAATTTATAGTCAAAATTAGGATATAAAAGTGAATTGAATTCCGATTAACACTACATCAATATGTAAATGTAATTAGACAATATGTAAATGTTTTATTCTTAGCTATAAAAAGAAATGCATTTATTATAATATCTTTATTTTTTGAATAAATAAGACATTAAGAATTAATCAAAAACAATAGCATATGCTTAAAAATGTCAATTCAAATAATAAATACAATCATATTTTAAAAAATTTTTATGTTTATTGGTTGTTATGTATTGAAAATGCAGCATAGATTCAAAAAATTAAGATATATAAATAAATACATATATATAAATATATATATATATATATATATATATATAGCTAACTTGCTTTTTAAATAATCCATAAGTAAATAATTTTCTTATAATTTTATAAACGTTAGTCATTAAATTGTCAGTTAGTACATTTTTATATCAAACTCTGCATTTTATATCCTTTTTAAGGGTTCTAACGTGTTTGAGTAAATGTTATTTTATTTATGATAGAATATTAAGGAAAGAGAATATTTTCAATGGTCGAAATGATATCCTACGATCTGCCATAATTGATAGTCGTTACTTTATATTGTATTAATAAAGTCAGTTCGCTATAATTGGACCCAATTTATCGCCAAATTCATCGCCAAGTTCGCTTTATATTGACGATAAATTAATGCTGGGATATAAAAAATTGATTGCGTCAGTTCGCGGTCCCTTAATTTGGCGATCGATGAGTAATATGTCTGCTCGTAACTATTTTCGTTCTTATCGTTATGGTGTTTAGTAGTGAAAGAGATGGGATCGTAAAAGGAAAATGTTTCCTTCTACGTTTTTCTGGCGGAAAGAAACTATTATGAAAACAATGACGGTTATAACAAACACTCTCTTTATGATAGGCAGTATTAGGTAATCAGTAATATTTGAAGTACTGCATAAAATTAACTAAAAATTCAAATTTTATTCATTAATACATAAGTTTGCTTCAAAAATTATATTAGTGAATTAAAAAAATATTTAAGAATAAGTTAATTAATAGTAAAAACCATGTTCTTCGATGTGGAAGGTACCATTATCAATGTTAAATGACGTTGTTGAACTTTTTTTGTTATTGTTGAACAACAGGAAAAGAATGATGATCTGGTATTTTCATCCATAACATTAGATGACTAAGGCGATTGGAAGTTTTCTAAATTTTCTTTGATAGTAACTTCTCAGTACATTACTTCTCACTAAAAATTCCTCTTAGAAGCAGTATAGAGTAGGTTGTTAAAGTCATATAAAATGCTTTTAGCCATTACTGCTTTCCACACACTGTAAAAATATAAGTACTTTCTAGCTTACTGTGACTTTATTGTAAGATCACGCTTTTAATAAATGTTGATGCAGGATGTGATCGCAGACAATTTTCATCAGGAAAGATTATTGTCAGGAATGTAATTTTTTCTAGATATGTGCTTCAGAGTATTCCGAATTTTGCACCATAACGTGAATACTATTGTCAATCAATAAAAAGTGTCCTTTTATAAAAGTTAATAAATCTTGATAAGTATTAAAAACTTTTTCGCTCTTAAATATTTCTGTATCTACAAAAGTGGTTGTATTTAAATTCTTTCATTAGTTGTACTCTCCGTGAATTAGTGTAAAAATATTTATAGAATTTTATTATTTAAATAGCTACAAAACAGTGAATTTATAATGTTCGGGGTATAAAATATATTTCCATATAAATCATGAGTCATGATTCACAAACATCTGTTTTTAATTGTTTAGCACTATGATATAATTTCCGATTAACGCTTAAATTAAAGAAATCAAATGCAAATGCTAAGTAAAAAATAAATAAGTAAACAGTAAATTATTGATGTATTGCTTAGCATAATATAATCGTTACAAAAAATACATATTTGGAGCTCACGCTGTGTTAGAAACTCTAATATAATGTCAATAGAAACTCTAATATAATAAAACAAAATTATAAATGAAATCATACGTTTATTGCAACTACAACAAACAGCGGAATGAGACAACTTTAAACTCGTTTTACTGATAATGACACTTGTTTATTTTTGACAGCTATGTTTCTTTTTAAGCAATGGACATTAAAAAGGTATCCAAACACCATCAAGTTAAAGTGAATTTGTTCTTTTATATAATTTTTGGGCATTATAGGTTATGATGGAAATTTCCACCATTATGCAAAGAAGGGTTAATACAAAACTTTTATTGACGCACGCATAACAAAATATCAAAGTAATAACGGGATTCAAACATAAAATTTATCAGATATTATAAGTAAAATTAAGTGTTAAAATATTAAACATTAGTGTGCAATAGAGTTTATTAGACTAATTTATCAAATATAGGTAAGTTAATAGTGTGCTTAAGTTTCACAATAGAAAGTAATCTGAATTCAAAAGTAAAGTTTATTTATCTTGCGAACATAAATGAGAATCAGTTACACATAACACAACATACACAATGGATTTGAACATACACAATGGTCTCAAGTTAATATTACTTCAAGTAGAATCCTCATTCATTTCAACATATTTTGTAAGATAACATGTTAATATGTTATTTTTATAAAATATGTTGAGATTAATAAAATTACATCAAATTTTCACTTTACAAAACACAATTATTCAATTTATTCTTTTTCTTGTTATATATATATATATATAGAGAGAGAGAGAGAGAGTTAGAACCTCAAAAAAAGATTTTTCCTCCTTTCAAAAAACAGAACATTTTAATTAAAATTGTAATAATTTAATAAAACAATAAAATAAAAATTGTAATAATTATCTCTAGCTTACAGTTTATAATTTTTTATTCAAATGTATGAAGAGCAAATTATTTAATCCTTCATGTTATAAGTTTAAACACAATTTTAATCGACAATATAATTTATTACTTCAGTAGCACTATCCACAAAAATTATTTTTAAAAATATTATATTTTAAGAAAACCATTATATAAGACTCTAAAATGTTAAAACTCGTTATATTCATTAATACAAAACTTTCTAACTTATGTATAACAAAGTATGAAAACTGTCCATTAAAATTATATATTTCTTACCACATACAAATTTATATGTGATACTCTGTGAATTATATATATAATATAACATGAAAGAAGAATATTACAAGAGAAAGAAATATTTTTTTTACTTCTATTGGTGGTCACCCTTGAGTAAGTAATTAGCCCATTTGCCGCAACAAGACCGGAAACTACTACTCATTTTATCGTTACCCGGTGGGCACTTGTGAACCAAGTCACGGAGGTACGAGTAGCATCGCCCGCCACACCACCACAAACCCGTTTATAGGATGGGCCACATTCATCCATTATCTGAGGAAATGACAAGAAACACACAGAGAGAGAAAGAGAAAGTACATCCATGACCGAGCCGGGATTCGAACCCAGGTCCTCTTCATTTGTAGTCAGTTACGCTAACAACTAGACAGGTTGGGCGGCTAGAGGGGGGAAATATATAACATTACTGAAATATATATTTTCTTTCAAATCATTTTCATGTATAATTATAAATATTCAATTATAATATAATAAATTCATTTCCAATAATTGTTCTATATATATAACATCATTCACATTTCCATCAGTTATCATATAAATTTAAACAGGAATGCTTTCCCATAAAAATATCACTTTAAATTATACCTTTCATTTTTTCATAAGTAAATATGTTGAAAACCGACTACTCTTTTTAAATAACCATATCTAATGTGAAAAATATGCTATTAGTAATGACTAATAGTCAGTTTTTATTTTGATGTTTTATAAACAGCAACACTGAAGCTAACTGCAAATTTAAATTATAATAGCTCACTTTCAATTATTAATTTTTAATTTTATAAATGCTAATACTGCATATTTGGGCAGCTTAAGTTCCGACTTAACAATTGAATTATGACTTTTAAATAAAATTATGACATAAATTAAAAAGGAAATAATTATTCACAGAATTTATTTTTAAAAAATCACGTTTTATATATGTAGCAAATGTGTACTTATACTTTTCAAATTTTAACTCATATACGTTTTTAAATGCAGGTTAGGAATGAGAAATAATAAAAACAACAAAATGATAATTTTTTTAAGGGTAAAAATATATTTTTGAGAAATTAATATTAATTGTAACTTACTACGTATTGTTTCTTCTATTAAATTGTATTTATAGATGATTTCTCAAATTTAAAATGCAATAAAAAATAAAAGTTTATTTTATTTTCAATTCATACATTACTTTAATGTTATTAATAAATAATTAAAAATTTAAATATCGTTAAAAACTTTAAAATATAAAAGATATTGAATTTGCTAAGGTGAAAATAGAATGATAACTTCCTTTCCACAATAAATTGAAACTATGTTATTAAAATAAACAATTTTTTCTGTATTCTACGTCATTAATTATTCTAGTGGTAGAAATTAAAATACTCTAGGTATTATTAAAATATAGGACAACATTTTAATTACAATGAAACTCAAAATTTTCATTTTCCATATGGATTTTAAGATGTTTAAAGCTTATTTAAAATTAAATTTAAAAAATTTATTCACCATCTTTATTTTAATTATTTTTAAATTCAAAATTATGTATAGTATATTATTTATTTAATTTTAAAATTTTTTTATCTATAAAAGTAAAAAAAAAAAAAATTATTTCATTTTTTTAATCTTTTATTGTTAAATTTTTATTTTATTATTTGTTTTCATGATATTTATTATTCTTTATAATTATATAAAATATTTAAATATATTATAGCTTTAAAAAAGTTCATTATTTTTAATTTCCATATAAATAGTTAAATATTTTTTCTGTAATTTTAACAAATTAAATGAAGACATTTAAAACTTAAAATACGTAAGAAATGATAGTAAATCAAAATTGGGTATTGAAAATTGAATTTCCTGTATTAAAGCACAAAAATATAAATACATATTTTAATTTACATACTTCACCTTAATATATATTGAAATTATTTTTGAATTATTCTCTAGAAAATTATTAATTGATTTTATCAAATTTCCAAGTGTTCGAAAACAACGAAAAAATGATACTATCGAATTATCCACCCATTAGACAATGATTCATTTTAGACATCAAACATAAGTTTTTTTTAAATAAATACTATAATTTGAATCACTTGTTATTCTTGTAAATTTTTATTATATTTCAATGAGGATTCCAAAACTTCGTTTTTAAGTTTTTAAATACCATTAGAATTTATACAAAGTCAATCAAAATATAGTTTGAAATACCTTACGTAAGACCAGAGACGAAGCAAAATTACGGCCTGTAAGTTATTTCTGCATGTCATATTATACTCAGGAGAAATTTTACAAAATACATATATACACAAATTTACAAGTGTACACAATAAATGTTTTTTAAGCTTTAAATATGATCCATTTTACTGCATAATTAAGTAATTTTAAGTTGGAGCAATTTCAATACCATTAAAGATGAACATTACAAACTTACATTTTTCTACCATACATTTTTTCATGAACACCAATAATCATAATTTTGAATATTCTTTAGAGGGGGTTAAATAATATTTGTATGTAATTTTAAATTTTAATGACATATTTATAATATTGTGTTATTCTTTAGCTACTAGATTACTTAGAATCAAAGTTGACGTATTATGACACATGATAAGTCCTACTTTAAAAATAATAATGCTGTAACCAATATCTTATATATTATTTCTGTTAATCTCTAAGGTTATATGTTCTGTTAAACTTAATTTATATAATATTATAAATAACTTTATATAATAGTATATAAATATTCTTTTTTATTATATATTAATATTGATTATGTTTATTATATAAATACAGTTATTTATTATTATTATTATTATTTATTGTATAAAAAATTGTTCTTTCCAAACATTCTTTCTTAACCCATTTAAGAAACAATATTTTGCAGCTATATTCGAAGAGAAATATAATTTTAGAATACATAAGCATGAATAACATAAAATGAAAGTATAAATTTGCAAATCTCTTCAGCATAGAATTAACTAAATTTAACTAGCGCTTAAATGCCTATATTAAATATTATTTATTTTTCATATTTATATTGAAATCCTAATCACGTTTTAAAAATTTACCAATTAAATATTCTTTAATGTTTATAGTTTTTATTTTTGAGTAATTTTTAAATATGGTTGAAAAATCTTGAAAATGCATTAGATAAATAAAGGAATATAGAATTAAATATTACTTTAGTTTAAAAACAAAAACTGAAAATATTTAAATCTAATATTACACGTAATTTCAATTTAAAAAAATAAACTAGTAAGTATTCACAAAATGGATTTAATAAAGCATTAGTTTAAGCAAAAAAACAATTTATTGGAAAAACATTTCTTCATCCCCTCTTTCTATAACTGTACAAATTACTAGTTTAACAGTATTTTCAAAAAATTAGTCCAAATCATTACAGTACTATATTATTTAATTTAATAATAATTAAAAATATAAGAAAAATTTCATATTTTGTGTATCAACAAGTAAAATTTCTCGTTTTGGATATTTTCCATCTTTATTTATTCCAGTTGCAATGCAATTTTATGTAAGTATATTAAGAACTTTCCATTAACAACTTTACTTTTGGCAAATGAAGTGATTTCCGGTGAAAAGAAAATAAATGAGTTATTACATTTTCTTATGATAGAAATTCTATCTTAATTTAAGTAGCATGTCTCTTTTGAGCTTTCTTGGCATGCATTTAGTACTAATATAATTATTATGATCAATAATTGGGATTAGTGCATCGTAATTATTCTTAATTAGTGATTAAATCTATTAATCGAGATCTGATTTACTATATTTTATGGGATTATTCTTTAGATCAATTCCGTCAAATAATTCCCAGGTATAAAAGTACCTTAGAAAACAAGAAAAATTTGTTTGTTATATAAAACTTATCAAAATCTTAAAAATTTATAAAGATTGTTAAATATTGAAAATTAAGTTCAGTTTATTCTAACATTATTTGTCACCGGCTTTATAAAGATTCTTATATTATTCTAATTTTCTTTAAAATAATATGTAATGTTTTTATAGTTTTGGAAGTTCGTGTTACTTTGTTAGTGTTATTTGTTGGCATTTCTTTTCGAAATAATGAAAATTCATTTACAAATGATTTTCTTCTATCAAATGGAAAGTTGAATTTATAAACATTTCCTCCAAACATAGCTCAGATTTTGTGTTATTTAATTTAAATCGTATCTTGATTTTACGATGCTTAAACGTAATTAATATTTTTTATCAAAAAGAATTCGTTGAAAAGGAATATTTTAAGTATATGTTTATTAAATATATTTTTTTAATGTATATATTCTTAAGTAATATTATCATGGGATACTTAAAATTTTTCTACTCAAAGATTAATCACATAAGTTTTAATTAAATTTTAATTTTAGATTAATCAGCATATTTATTTTTTATTCCTTTTTTCGTATCCCATTTATAATCCTGAAATCAAATATTAAACATTCTTGAAATGTATAAATCTAATAAGACCAGAAATCTCATACGTTCAAAGTTATATAAATGTTCGGTTTGAATATATCAAATTCAATTTCCATTTATTTCATGTATTTCTCTTTTACTTTTTACAATTATTCAATTATTTTTAACACAAGAAGTTATTTAAGAATCAGGCTTTTTTTATTTCTGTAATCGATTTTATTTTATTTATTTGTTGTTTTTAAACAAAATTATTTAACCTTTGAAGTTTTAAATTTCAGATCAGCAAAAATTTTAATCATGAAAGTATTTGTAAATCTATTATTTTTCTTAAAAATACTTCACAAAAATAACTCAAATTTCTTTAATTAAAATGGTATTAAATTGAATAATAAATAACTTAAGTTTCTTAATACAAATTTTGAAAAGACATTACCTTGTAATATTTAATATTTTACTTTTAAAAATGATAAAAAAAATCATTATGTTTTTATTTAAAGTGATAAAATGTTGATTATTTCTTTTTCGTGATGTTTTTTCTTCACGACAAATTAAATTTTAATCTTTAAATTTGTTACAATTTATTTCGTTTAAAATGCAATTCCAATGCATTCTAGCTTTTATCATTTAAGGAAAAATTTTCTTTCTTAGAAATTTGTATTTAATACGTACATAAAAATAATATAAGATTAATTAAATAATAAAAATTATATACTATAAAATAATATAAAAGTAATCTAAATTTAGCCATTTAAGTTTAATGAAATCATTTTTATAACAGTATTTGGCTTGATAATTATTGAAACTATTATAAAATAATTTACGAAAGTATTCCATATACTACATTCTTTTTTCATTTAATGTCTATTGGTTTTCATTTTAAAAATGTAATGATAAATATAATGCACAATTTGTTCCATTATGATATTTTTATATTAATGCACAGGTTTTTGTTTATTTTCCTTAAAGTAAATCAATAAAAATATTCTACAAATGAAGAAAGTCTTTAATTACTTAAAACAGATGGAAAATTATTTTACTTATCATTAATTATACTGGAAAACTCATTTTTTTATCAAAACTACTTGTGAATATTTAAGAAATATTAATTTGTCATCAAAATGTGTTTTGAGCTGTTAATCCAAAATTCAAATTGTTGTCTTATTATGTAGAATAATAAAATATGGAAAGAATCAGTCATTCAAAGTTTTTTTAAGCAAATTAAATTCCATATGTTCAAGAGTTAAGTATAGCGGTACTGTGTACCACATGAATTTTTAATTATTGAAAAAGTAAAGGAAATATAAAAATCTAACAAATTTTACGATTAGTGTAGTTGTTTTAATTTAATTTTGTATTAAATACAGTGAGGATTTTTCCTGGAAGGTATAAACATAAATGTAGCTCTAAGATTAATCTTTTCATTAATTTTGAAGCAATTATTTTAAATTAATTAAACATTTAAAAAAGTGTCTAAATTTTTATGTTAATCAAATAGATACAATTGTATCAATTTCTGAGAATTTTTGCACCCAATTTAAATTAAATCTTTGTACGCAATTCTAATAAATTAGATTTTACTAAATGAAATCTACTATTTTATGAGCTAAATCTGGTATTTCATGAATATATGGGATAATTTTACTACAAGATGTTCACCTTAATATTAATTTTGACTTTAAAATAATTTAAAGGGTTTCTTTTTTTTATAATTTTTGCTTATAAAAGATATAAGTTGATTTGTCAAAATATTCTGATATATGCTTAAAGCGAAATAACATTACATAAAAATAGAATTTGGTCAGAAAATATAAATATTACAACAACAAATATATTTATAAAAAAACAATACATAAGCGAGTTCTATACATTATAATTCCTCACAAAATCCCACACTACATTTTACAACACTAATTTCAAAATGTTTGATTAAGTGTATGATTAAATGTCAACATTTTAAATTTCATTTGTTTTGAAATAGTTAATTTACAGTTGTATACCTGAAGTGAATAAACCAATTATTGTTAACAAGTCCTATACTCGACCATTTATCAAGTGTTTTATTATATAAAAACAGATTGTAATTTACTTTTTTATTTTAATTAATTTTTCCGTTACTTTTGCATATATTTACATGTTTTTTTATTGTTCATAACTCAGTTTGTATCACATATATCAATAATAAGTTAAAATGTACAATTTTATTCTGATCAATTTCATGAAAAATGAAATGAGACTTTTTCATTATTCATGAAATTTCCATTCACACCCAGTTTTAATTTAAAGAAATTTTAGGAAGATTCAATATAGTTTCAATATCGATAAATTTTGTGTCTGTGAATACTCCAAAGTTTAAATGTCTCCATAAATTCTTTTTTTACAATTGATGAAAATGCATCTATATCCTCATCAATCCCATCTATGGCAAGGAAACTATTTTAAACTATTTTCATGAAAGTTCATTTTATATAAAAAATACAACTAAAACTTTCAAATGGCTAGATATGGAAGAGTAGATGTGATATCACTCTGATAATTTTTTGCTCAAAAAATTTCAATATATTGTTTAAAGAAATTATGCATTTCCTCTAATATTTACACTAAGGGGAATTTTTAAAATCATAAAATAACATTTTATAATATTCTAGTTAGCTAAGAATCCTAGTTCTTAAAACCGTATATTTTTGAGGAAGGCTGTACTAAAACAAGGATTAACCAAAAGATTTTTTTATGGCATGTTGTCTTTTCACATTTATAGGGTTAAAATTATTTTCAAAGATCCAATTTGTACTATCTTTAGTGCTGAAATCTTTAAAAAAGAATAGTCATGTTTTATCATTAGTTATAAGATTTTAGAAATAATATGGTGAAAGCCATCCATAATTAATAGTTTATTTATTGATTTGACTCCATCCTCTTTTTTATACATGGCAACACTATGAAAATCTTATTTTTCATGAATAACTTTATACATTTCAAGGAAGTAAATACTATCTTTTTATATAATTTGATAAGTGTTGTGAATATTATAAAGTAACATCTTTTCTCTTCTATGACAGATGCAATATCGGGAATTATAGCAGACGCCTTCCATCCTGAAAATTTTCCTTTTGAAGGGAATTACGAACTCGATGAGATTTTTTAAACCATTCTTAATTTAATATCATTGAAAAATCACGTTAATACCTTTCTCGTTTCAATTCTATTTTCACCTCTGTCTAAAATTTATTTTATGCAAAACAAATGGCAACTAAAAAATCCTCTGCTCAGAATAAAATAATTCATATTTTATCATATCTCCAAATATATATTTTATCAACTTATTCTATTTGATTAATTAACTATAATACTTTTGTATTTTTTAAATTTAATTTTGTAAAATCTAATTTTTTAATGTGATTTTTCAGTAAAGTAGATTAAAATACACGTAAAACAAAATTTTTATTTATTTAGTTAAAAATTTTAATCAAATTTTAAGTATTAAATCAGATTAACCAAATGAATTTCAAATTAAATCCCATTAATTAAATTTGAATTTTTTTGTTTAATTAACTTGGTTACTTTAATTAGTTTTAATCAATCAAATGAATAATGTTGAGCACTAATCTGATTATGAATTGAATAAAATGCTTACAACATCTACAACGAAAATTTATGCCAATGCTTTTAGACAAAATCAGAGATAAAACCAAACTAATTAAAAGTATTTAATTTAACTTCCTTAAATAAAAACGATCTTGGATAGAATTTTTACAAAATAATGTGAATTAATTGATTTAATTTAATAAAGAGTTAAACATTCTGCTTAGAGTTGCGAAACTTGTAACTGATTAAGAAATTATTGCTGAATACATTTCACTGTGTTTCCAATTATGTTCAAATGAAATTGCAACTCAATGAATAAAAACAGGTGCTTCAATTGAGAAATATTCTCAGTTACGCAATAATTATATAGTTATAAGTCAACACAATTTAAAATAATGAAATTCAAAGCTATTTCCTAAGCTTTCTTATTATGAGACTAAATCTATGTAACTATTTAATTTTGAGGAACATATTGTCAATAAAATTGAATTTAAAAATTTATTCTATTTAAGTTAATTATTTAACATTTTTGCATATTTAATATATTCACATTTATAATATTTGAAAATTCCCCAAATCTGCTTACTATGTGAAATAAAATTAAGTGTAGAAAATTTATCAATATAATAAGATGTTTTTTATATTTTTAAAAAAATTCATCTTAAGAGTATTGGAATAAAATTCCCAAGTTATAAGGAATATCTATGAATTATAAATAAAATATATTTGGATTCATTATCTTCCTTCCTTTTTTAGAATTTTCTATTTTAATAAACGTCGATGCTTTCTCATTTTTAATCATATTTAAGAAACCCACATTTAAAAACTTTGATTTTTTAATTTTTTTGAAAAACAATATAGTTTTTCCTTTTAAAAAGTCTTCACCCACTATTTTCTACAGAAAAAAAGTCAAAATGATAAATAAAAATTATTTTAAAATTCCTTTAAAGTAATTTTCAAAATTATTAGGAATTTTGAGAAGTGGTTTATTAACATTTTTATATACATTTTTACCACCATGATTATAAATATTACTATGCAAAATGCTTCTGAATAATTTTTTCACTAATTTTTCAACAGGAGAATCTAAAATTAACTTAATCAGTTTTCCAGAATAATATTTAAAACCATCGCTTGTATTTAATATTAAAAATGTATCTCTGTTTGGAATAAATATGAGTAAAATGTTATAGAAATTTTTATTTATCTATTTAAACGTGACTGTGAAAAAAATAATTATTTTTATATATTAGTGAATACATTTAAGATTTTATCTTCCTTCTTGAGATTATTATTTGTTTTTTGATGATGCCGCTGCCGCTATGACATAAAAACTTATGTACGAATAAATGTATGAATCCATCGAGATAGCAGCTTAA
>JAPDSC010028938.1:30679-58658 GCA_026290005.1 Latrodectus geometricus
AAACCATCGAACAAATCATTGTTTTTAAGGTACCATTTAATATTGTGAAAGAAAGAAATAATAAGTATTGCGTATAAACTGCAGTTTAGGATTAAATTAAAAGAGATTGAAAATTGCATCATATTTAAGCTAAATTGAGATAGGGTAACACACACACACATATTTTTTGGTCTACATAGTGATTATAGTTTACTTAATATGCTAACAAATCCGTTGTAATGAAATATATTTTATAAATTAAACAATCATTAAAACAGAATATATTTGTCAAAAAATAGAAACATTTTCCCTTCATATATATCAAAATTATTCGATTAAAATATTACGTTATATTTATTGGGACAGCTTATTAAATTTATTAACTTTTAAATAACTAACTTCCTCCATACCACAAGCAGCAAATTAATTATAAAAATTCCTTCTATTTTCTATTCAATATTTTACATGTCTAACATGAAAAATTTTTATATATAAACTATAATGACTTTTTCCTAGATATCATTTACTTAAAAAATGTGACACCTTTCTGAAATTCAATCACATATTGTGTATTTCATTGTACATGTAATATACGTACCATAATAATTTGTAAGTGTGATATTTATAACAGTTATCAATAGTTATGAAATCATTTCTCACATTATAGATTTTTCCAGAGCTTTTTTTATAACAATGAACCCTAAGTGAATCAATGATATTCCACATGAATAACTTAAAAACTAAAATGTGATACAAAAATTATTTAAAATGAAACTCTAAGCCATAAGAAAATTTTGCTTTCAAAAGTTTATATAACCATAAATTTTATTGGGCATTTAACTGTCTACCTTAATTTCTATTTCAAATATTAAAACTTTTTATCACTTATTTTTAAAATTTTTATTTCTATTAAATTGAATTATTAAACCTATTTTTTGTGTATTCATTGAGGGAAATTTCCAATGTTTTAAAGGTACATTTTTACAGTAGTCTTTAGAACGGCAATTACAGTTACAAACAAATTAATCTGCAATCACCGTCCGTACGCGAAACAGGCACATGTACACACGCACTCACACCTGGGATATCGATCACACGATGCCCTTCATCACACTCCCATGCGTGCGAGAAAGGTATGGGAGGTGGCTTAAAAATCGACTTTCCTTCGCGCCTTCCTTACGCCACTTTTCCTCGGGGTGCGAAGTCTGACATGCAGGGGAGGTGGGCCAGCAAGTACCATGCGTGTAAAAGGGCGGGGCAGTCGCGAGAATGATACCGTGCTCTTTGAAGATGCTCGCCAGAGATACTAGAGAGAGAGAGAGAGATAGCATTATTATAACGCTTTAACGCTTCCTGCTGGATCGTTTTGAAAGAGAGCAGAGAGAGAGAGAGACTCACGCGAATAGTAGGGCAGAGGCGTCATGAGTTTGGCTATTTATCGCCAAGGCTATGAGAGAAGTGAGAGAAGGGGTATCGTAGCATCTAATAAGGTAAAGTGGGCCGTCGCGCTCATTCAGAAAATGAAATTGTGAAGGGGGTCATGGCGGACGTAAAGATCGTAAGCTCTTAATTACTTAAATTTTTCTCCGCAACATTTTAAAATGAAGTTGAGTTTGAAACAAATATACTTAAATGGAGGAAAAAGGGTAGCATAAAAAAGGAATTAATTTGATATAGAACATTCTTATTTATTCGCAGTTGAATAAATATTTAATTAATATTTTCATACATTTCTTTTTGACAAGGAATATATTCTTCATCAAATTGATTTCGTTTCAAATAGTAACAAAACAGATTAAACATTTTACAAATCTATAAATTTATAATATATAGGTATATATGTATAAATGTATAATATATATATATATATATATATATATATATATATATATATATATATATATATATGTATGTATGTATGTATGTATATATATATATATATTATATTGTTTTATATATTCATATAAATTTTAGATTTATTATTTTGTAGTTTTTTATATAAAATTACATAATATATGTGTACTACTTTATCAATATAATATTAGTAATATATATATATATATATATATATATGAAATTTAGTGTATGATAAAGCAAATTCATAGGATATCTATATAGGATCTCTATAGGAAAATAGAAAATTAAAAAAAATACTCATCAGGATTGAAGAGGTATATGTTTCGATATACATAATAAATTATAAATTAATTGAGTAGAAAGAAAATTTTTAAAGATCCTAAATATATAGAAGATATTCATTAAACGATCATATATTTAATCAGATTTTAAATCAAAGTAATCATTGTAAGTGGCAACCAGTAAATATCATAAATAATGAGAAATATAGTACCAAACTATTTCGGACAAAGTTTCAGAATAATAATACAGTAATTTATCAATATTAATTATATACATTGTTAAATATAAGATATAAAGTGAAATTTCAAATTAAATTTAGTTATTGGAGAAAACATAACTAATAGGTAGTATATTTAAATTAGTTTAGTGCTAAGCAGCTTTAGATCTATATTTATGTATTTACTTTAAAGTTTAATATAAAAATAAAACAAACTCTATCTAAACTGAATAAAAAATACCAAGATAAAAATGACCTATATACTAAAGCAATAATATATATAAAATAAACGATACTCTTTAAATTGATATTCAAATTTTTAGATAGGTAGATGGACAAATAGGTACATAAATAGATATAATATATATATTTTATACTTAGGCAATATAAAAATTATTATTTATTTATAGATGTAGGAAAAAAGTATTTGCTTGATATGTGAAAAATATTGATAACATTAAATTTGCCAATTCAAAGAGTATAAATCTGCGTTCCGGTGGATGAAAGAACTATGATATTTTTGTATATTTTTATAGTAAAAACGTAAATGTAAAATCTACATTCAACTCAAAAATATGATATCTGTTTCGCTTTTTTATTGTTCAAGAAAATTATCGTTATCATTCTAATAAACAATTACTAAGTCCACAGTGATTAAGGAATAAGGGTTATTTTAAATATCGAAATTACAGTTTCAACATGCTCTAGTGATAGGGCACCGCTTTTCACAACGTAATGTTCTATACGTTCAATTCAAGATACTGCTGAACTAATAAAAATAAGCTTTGTGTTTACATATAAATATACATATACAATAATTATTTTTGACAAGTTTAATTGAATATTATTTTCAGTTAAAAACTGACACCGTTTCCCACTTGTCAGTATGAAAGCCATTTTCTATTAAGATGTGAATGATAACCAAAACTGATCTGATATCATTGAATGAAGATAAGAAGAATTTATTTTGCCCTTACTTTCCTGAATTATATAAAATGTATCTATAAAAAATATTCCTGTAAGTTCCAATTGCAAAGTTTTTTTCTAAAAAATATAAACAAGAGAATGTTAAAATTTTCAATTTACACATGCTTATGCAACTATCAGTTTTTAATATTAAATTAATTTAATAGGATTGACTTGAAAAAAGAAGTAAAACTTAAAAAATATTATGTATTAGGGCACACAGATGATTGTATATTAGTATTATAACAATATACGACAATGAAGGCATGAGATTTTATTAATATCATGTATAAATGGGAAGGATACACAACACACATCTCATTTATAAATTGCACATGAAAATGAACTTAAATGAGTGATTTATATTACATAAAAAATATAGTTAATCGTTCCATGACAATGAAGCTTATAATGGTCGGAATTGTTTACTCTAATATGAATATAGAATTGATAGGTCTAAAGATGCCACATGAAAGCTATAAACGTTTCAAAGACCTGATTCCAGATAGGATAAGCCGGCTATCATTTCAACCCTTGAGGAAACAAAAATCCTTATCACAAGAAAGGGTTCAGAAATTTGACTCCTGTACAGATGTTAAGTACTTGTATTAACAATACGAAGAATTCTGTTCAGTTTCAAATAATAGGCATAACAACCATTGTTCTGCGTTTGTGGTGATTCTATGAACACTGATATTTGAGGAAGAATAAACACTTTCTCGTCTTTTCTAACTAACCCCAGTTTCAATAAAACGATAGATGTATTCCTTTCTTGAGGCACCGAAAATTAAAATATTCCCCAGCTTGCATTCATGGTTATCATGTAAGCATTCTAGTCATTATGATATATGATGCTATCAGTTATAAATCTGAATCTATTACCCACTTTTATTCTGCCTATTTTTACCTAAGCCGTATAGCAGTAACTGGTTATATATTCTATTACCAATACATTTCGGTCATAACAAGATCGATTTTTTAGACTATGCCCTACCTTCAATGGGCCCAATAACGCATATTTTAATGAGACACATTGACTACAGGGAATTACTACTTTTCTGGTCTTCTTTGGAACAGACTTATATGGTTCAAACAACTGCACTTTCCAAATCTGTCATCTATCAAAATCATTACTGATATACGTAAAATTGTTAATAGCTGTATGTTACTGAGAAATTAACGTGCTGTTAATTGTTAGCTATTACAAATGAGAGCGTCTGCTTAGAGAAAACTCTGGCATAACACGAATACCCCCACCTATTATCAATTTTTTGTTCTGTTCCATTCAAGGTGCACTTTGTTATTACTAACATTTGTGAGTCTTTTATAAACTGAATTTTTTATATTATATAAACCAAGCCATTAAGAATAATTTTCCTGTTTTCACAAATAACTTTTATCAATGGTTTAAATATAACATCCCACTTTTCAAGTTCAATCATTGCCATTGTTGAGAAATGAATGATGGATGTTATGCTCTTAGAATGCACGTCTGGGGTTTTTTCCTGAATTTAACTTTACAACATGTGAATAAAACTTCTTAATCCATAAAAAATCTTACCTGAAGACAAAGGGACAAAAATCCTGCTTTATGGAATTTTTCTGCCATAATTAATGTTTAAATGTTAAATGTAAATTGTGTTTTTGTTGACATGATTTTAAAACGATGGGATTTCAACTTCTTTTATATTCTAAGTAACAAGAATTTTCCTAGATAATTTTTGTATTATAAATTTTCAAAAAAAATTTAGCCCATTGATATATATTCTATTTAAACTTTTAAATAATATTTTTAAATTTCATTTGTGTACTACTATATTGAAAAAAACTATCTAACAAAACAAATTAAAAGCTATTTGTTTAACCGAAATGCATGGCTTTAACTCAAAAAGAATCTAAGTTTATATAAATTACAAGTTAAATAACTCAGTTTATTTTACATATTTTAACAGGAAACATTTTTATTTTGTATAAAATAAAGTTTTATTAGAAAAAATAAACAATTCCTTGAAAAATATGTGTGTGTGCGCTACTTCCATGAATTCTCAAAATCATCAATTTTTCTTGCATTGATTAAGTTGATTATGAAACATTTTCTTAATACATTCAGGTGCTTTTTGAACATTTTATATTAAAAAATACGGTATACATTTCCTTTTATTTTTCTTACTTTTTTATTTATTTCAAAGAATTAATTTTCCCAACGAATATAGGAAGTATAAGGAATGAAAACTTTCTAAAATAGCTGTTAACAAATGCAAGAATAACTATAAAGATGTAAGATTAACTATTAAACAGATATCCCTAAGAGATAGTTTTCGCTAATTTCGATATGTAAAATAACCTGATATGAAAAAATAATAAATATGAACACCGAGCTTTAAAACAGCCTTTCAAGGTGATACATTACATGAGTCAAACAAAAGATACCATTAAGAGCGTTAACAGTTTCCCGTTGAAATTTACCTTCCCTCAACGGAAACTTCTCTTTGCAGACGAAATGACTCCTTTTCAACGCCTCTTTCTTCCTTTTAAAGTAATTTTAATTCTGATAATGCAAAGTGGAGTGCCTGTACAAACTCTGGTGTATTCTGAAACAGTTAATAGCTACTTCAGAGACAATGTATTTTTCATATCCATGTCAAGAAGTGAAGGCTGTTAATCTAAATTGCTATCTCATCTTTCCACTGCGGCACGCTTTGGTGCTCGTCCACTGTGGCAGCTATAATTTTACTTGTAATTTAAAGTCTGTATTCTTGTAGAGAATTTGCTGCGTAAAGAAAAATAATGCACGCATATGATTTTTTTCAATAAGCAATTAATGAATTTTAATAAACAAGAATATATCT
Organism: Latrodectus geometricus; assembly: GCA_026290005.1. Classification (NCBI taxonomy): domain Eukaryota; kingdom Metazoa; phylum Arthropoda; class Arachnida; order Araneae; family Theridiidae; genus Latrodectus; species Latrodectus geometricus. The sequence continues at coordinate 36,830 of JAPDSC010028938.1, forward strand.
CATTATTAAACTACTTATGTGAATAGAGACTTTTGTTCTGTTGTTAACAGATTACACAGAAATTAAATGTTAACAACTTTTATGTTTTCTAGCATTTTTCTTTATGCTTCAATATTTATTTTATGCTTAATTTTTCCTTATGCATTATGCTTCAAAATAACTTTAATGAAACATTTTTGATAAAAATGTTTGATTCTACTCTTATAATTTCTAGTTTTAAAAGTAAGCTGATTTCTACGACATTAATTAAAGGATTTTCCTCTGTTTGTTGATAGAATGATCTCTTTGAAGTGAGAGATCCCGTCTTCGATCACAGTCACAGTTAAGTAGCAGAAGACAAATGTTATTTGCTTTCTGGATGCATGTCTGTCGGAATAGATATATAGAAGTTTTCTTGCTTCATTTTCGTAAGACCTGTGAATTCAGTTTAGTAATAATAAATATCCCACCTGAAAGATGGATATTTAAATGATTACAACAGTCTTCAGATCTTAGGCTGTCTTTTTAGCTGTTCATACGTTAATTGTAAAATAATAAAAATTTCTATAAATAATACCTCTTCTATTTATACTTCGTCACTTTCAAAATAAGATGATCCTAAATTTCCTTAATATATTCACTTTTGTATTCTTCAAAGTTAAACTCAATAAAAATATTTACATTGCAATTATCGCATCATTAATTCCCTTTCAAAAACAGGCAGGAATACTAAACATTATTGTGGGAAAATAAACTGTTAAAACTATTTAAATAAATATTATTTTTAACATTAGAAAAAAATTTTGAAAATGCAATTAATCCTTTAAATATTCTTCCTTTAGTTTAAAAGATACCAGAATTATGTACATATATGATAAGAAAAATATACTAATATTTAAATTAAGCAACATGAAAGTCAATGCTGTATCGAAAGCTATAAATATTTTGCATAAGCGGGTGTTCAACCTATGTATCATGATAAAAAGAAATCGCTACAATAAAAAATTACTTAATCAGAAGAATACAATGCAAACAATATCACAAATAAAACAAAAACTTTTGCTTAGAAATTTAAAAGTAAAAATTACCAAAATGTAATGTATCCTGTTTCTATATCAATTTAACTCTAATACGTAGTTTAGCAATTCCACATTTCTTGGATAATCTAACACAGTATTAAATTGCTTATTGAGCAATTACAATGAATACATTTCATTTAAAATGCATCACAATTACTAGAAATACAAGATGATAATAATAAATAAGTGAACAAATGCTAAAAGATATCTTTTTCTAATATTTTCCAAATGTGATACCCAAGTATAAAATTCATAATAAATTGTATTATTGTAATACTTTATTTTTCATAGAAATGGATAAACCTTTTAGACATTAAACCTTTTGGATAGTAAAACTCTTTACATAATTCTCTTTATTTTAAAGTTCACTTAATGAAAAATTATTATATGCGAAGTATTTAACTTTGGAATAAAAATAATATGGAGATCATCATATTAACATTTGCTAAAGAAAGTACCTGCAAATATATATATGGCTGGGTATTGAATATAATCGATATTATATGATAATTACAGATCCTGCAGCCCCTACAACTTTAGTTCTATGATTTAATTAAGCCATTTACAAATGAATAAGTATTTATTGTCGAGTTAGACAAAGTCTACTTAGCTAACTAGTCGAATTCAAATGCTGAGAAATTGTTAATTTCATTACATGATGAAATTAATTGATGCAACATGTATGATTAATGCTCTAGTCTTAAATTCATTAATTTGCTTTTCATTGAAATGTGAATATTTGTAATAATTGTAAATTCACTTTAAAATCCAACTTTTAATTAAAATCACCTTATCATGCAAAATACCGCAAATGAACAGTTAAATTTCCTGAAAAATGAAATGCGTTAAGATTCTTAATATATAATAAGACTATTTGCACCAAAAAACAAATAACGTAAACTTCATTATCCTTAATTCATCATGTCATAGGCATAGACATGCGTTCTGATCTTGTGATCGATCCCAGCTATTGTCAAACAACAGGGGATAGGGTTGAGCTAATGATTTTGTATTCAGGACATAAGATTAGGTATTTCATGGGTCTTAGGAATTTTTCGAATTTCCTTCTCCTTTATAATGTGTAAATACAATCTATAAAACTTTATAGATTGTATATTGGATAATATTAGATTGTATATTAGATATATAGATTGTATATTAGATATATAGATTGTATATAGATTGTATATTAGATATATAGATTGTATATTAGATATATATTAGATATATAGATTGTATATTGGATAATATTGTAAACAATATTATCCAATAGATATTGGATAATATTGTTTGCATTGAATATTCAAAAACTTAAGATGTGAATATAGCCTATAGAAATCCTTCTGGGTGATGATATCTAACTTAATTATCCAATGGATAAACTCTTCAACATTAATTATCCAAAAAGTGTTTAAAAAATCTTAAAGATGAAAATAGAGTCTATAAAAAATCCTTTCAAGGGACAATATTATCCAGTGAATATTAGAAACATAAAATAATGTGAATATGGTATGTAAAAGTTTTCTAAACATTAATATCAGCATTCATTATCCTATGGATATTAAAAACCTTTAAAATGTAAATACAGTCTATAAAAAATCCATTCGGGTGACAATATTATCAAATGTGTATTAATAACCTTAAACAGATTGCAGTCATTTTTTACGTGGAATTGAAATTACCTAATTGAAATGTCATGGTTGCGTAAAGTCGCGGTAAGTTTTAGAAACAAGGCATCATATTCTAATATAAAAACAGCGTGTTTGATCAAAATTCGACTGAAAATGTTTTTACTAAGAGAATTTATATCTTTTAAATTTATTTGGTTTAAAGAATGGTTGTGTTAACGTTATATAAATTAAAGAAGGTCATCCAAACCAAGACATGAACCACGTTGATTGTACTTCAAATTTACATCATAGCTAAGATCAGCAAACTCGAAACGGAATAGGAAACTAGAATCTGTTTCAAGATTTTTTTAACGTAACTGAGGCAGATACATAAACCTTGGCTCCTGGCTTCAATAACCAGAAAAAGAGCATTCGGATTCCAGAAGCTACTATTTCTGGTCACTAAACACCAATTAACTCCCAGAAATAGGTTAAGTCTTTACACAACTTAGTAAAACACTAATTATACGAAATTACTTTGTTGTTATCCATACTATTACAAAAAATGATATTAAGTATGATGCCAAATTTAACATTGTATATTTTCCAAGCAGCAATTCAACTGTCATGATGTTGTTTAAAAATGATTCATTAAACGTAATGTGTCTATATAGATTAATGAGAAGCAGCATATAGGAAAGCAAAACGCTGTTATAAATTGGGTGTTGGACGAGCTAACAGCTGAACAATCAGAGCTCTGCCTTTTAATTCAATACTTCTTAGATTGGTCTCTCTCTCTTGGGTGATGAATATTTTTATTCAGAATCTAATCATTTTTGTTAGCTATCTTCTTATTCAATTTGTTCACATTAGTAAAATATAAACTTAATATAATAAATTAAGTACTCAAATATAAAACAAGATTCTACAAATACCATCTCTTGCACTTAATGAACTATAAATGCCTTTCAAATCATCTTTTCTCTCTCACCAATAATCCATTCTTTGTTGAATAGATTGTATCTTCAAAATGTTATTAAACTTAACTCATTTGTAGTCTAATTGAATATTGTTAGTACTTAAAATATGTAAATATTCTCTAATAACAAATTTTAAGATTGTTAACACATTCTGCACTGCTATAAAAATAATTAATTATTACCAAACTCAGACTTAAATAATGGATGAAGAAACTGTGTAGCTGCTTTGATACAATTAAAAATATAATTTAATATTAATACAATTACACTCTTAAATTCACAAATATACTTATTATAATTACAGTGAATAAATAAGCAAGACAATGTAACACTTTGTAATGTTTATTTATTCATTTTGTTGAATAAATAACTTTAAAAAGTTTTACTTATTTAGTAACACGCATAATTTGTTTATGTAAATAATATCCTCAGGATATATTCTTTACACAAACAAATTATCCAGAGTAATAGACAGTTATACTACAAAACATTTCCGGTTGGAAAAATAATTTTACGAAAATAAAATTATTAATCAGTTGAAGTGAATCTTGATCGGCGGATCCTTAAGTTTATACGATGAGATATTAAAAAACCACCATAAGCACTTCAATTTTTTTATACTATTTTACCTTTTTTTCTAATGATTCATTCAAAAATTCATTCATAAATGCCATGATTTGAGGATTTCTTAGCTGTTCCTAATTCAGCAGCAAAATATTTTTCAGCGGGTATTTCATTCTTCACGCTCTAAACTCGATTTTTTTTTCGTCATAATCTACTCTGATGTACATTATTCATCTCTTCTTAGTCTATTTAACATTTCTGAAGTACGGTAAATAGTCCATTTTACATGAAAAGCAGGGAACGTGAGAATTAGAAATAATGATATCCAACTGAAATAATAAAATATAGAGAAGTTTTCAACAAAATAAAAAAGAAATTATTTAATTAAGTAATAAAAAATAACTATAGCCAGTGAATACTATTATTTTTCTAAGTTTATTTCTTTTAGACCACTAAGTATTATGTAGTCTATTTGCGTTAAAATTCTATAAGCATTAAGGTTCTGTAATCATACATATAGTTAATTGAGAGTGAAGTTAATGTCATTCTTATAAAGTAATGAAGATAAGTTAATCATTTAACAATTTTTATTAGAAACTCTTTTGTCATTCTCCGTAAAATTTTACTTGTGCGATATGTAAATAAAAATGTCATTTATATTTGACATCTACTGACAAAATTCCATCTTCTCATAGTTTTATATGCTGGAACCACTCTATTAAACAAGATATTCTATTGTAATGGATATGCCCAGTTGAATTACATAGACTCTAAAAATACGTAAGCTCTTCAGTGGCTTAAAATTTAAATTAAAGCAATTATATAAGTATACAATATGCAAATAATATTGTAAATGTGGATCTTCTTTCAAATTTTTTAGTATAACCGTTAATTACATTAGCTTCTTAGTATATTTAAAGTCAAACCTATACTTTATAAGTTTAGTTTATGATTACTTCCTTTGTTCTAACGGGTCTTTGTTACAGCTATCACTTTGTGATCTAATAAGAAAAAAACACATATTACAAAATGAAGCCAATAAAAACTACAATATTTGGGTTTTTTCGTGTAAAGAGGAAAAATTCCTTTAGTAATACCTATTTTATGTTTCCACTTTCACCCATTTTGTCATCCCCAAAGATGAGCTTGGCGATAACAGACAATGGGGCGCCAAGAAGCATTTCTCCTCATATACATAACAAAGACTTCGCTTTGAGTACAGGCGGGAATATACGAATAACTGTGTTTACATGGAAATCTCAATCCTTTCCATGAATAGAAAGACAGTGAGTGAGGGCTTGCTTAAGAGAGGAAATTCATATTTCTATCTCATCTCTTTTCAGGTACATTATGGTTTATAGTATCAACGCAATTTCTCATATTTAACTAAGAAAATAAATGAATTTAAATAAATTCCTCATTGTAATATAAAAGCCAAGAGAAACGTTTTTGCATTTATTAATTATTCTCTAAATGCTTATTTATCAATATTTATTTAAATCTTAATTAATAATTAGTTATTTTGAATGTTATTAAATACTTTCATATAATCAGCTTTATAAAATGTTTGTGCTCAAACATACTTTAGTTTGCATCACTTATTTTATAAAGTAGAGATAATTTATTATTCCAACTTCCTCGTATATTAAAATTTTGGAAACAGCAATTCAAGGTATAGTTCATAAAATTTAAGTTAAAATAGCACGATAAAACTTGGTATTTTTTTTCTATTAGAAAAATAAGTAACATTCTATGAAAATTTTAAAAGTATCATTTTTTAGCTTGTTAACAATAAAAATGAATGTTTAAAATTATTTCTCTGTCTGTGAAAAAAAAACAAAAGTTGTTTTTATTAGTCATCATTTGATATTTCTTCTTCCTCTTCTTCTTAGATTTGGATTTGTATGTCATTGAGCACCTTTGCTTTAATCAGCACTTTGTACCACAAACACCAAACCCAATGTTTCCTAGTTCCATTGAGTTTGGAGTTTGTGGTACATTTGATATTTAGAATTGAATAAAGAAAGATATTAAAAGGAAGGATGATAAATATATGGCAATTAACATATTAATGATAATTCCAAGTAAAAATATGCATAACTTTTATTCTGGTATAATTTCTCTTAAAAATAATGTTTAAATTAATATGCCGAATGTAAATTTAAAAATGCAGTTAATTGAATTTCAATGAAGAATTAATCAACGAATGACAGGACAATGCAAAATATGCAAAGATTTATTCAAAGACAATGCAAAAATTTATTCAAAGAAAAGCTATTTTTATTATGTTTCACTTTAAATTCATTAATGTTAACCCTAGAGCTGTATTTGAATAAGAGGTATTTACAAAATATGTGAAATACCTAATAATATAAATGAAATCTGATTTTTTCAAACCAAAAACATTACAATATATAGTGCATTATATTTTATTTACTCGATAATAACATATATTGCAAAAAGATGTTATATATAATCTATATATCATGAATAAAGTGTAAAAGTTTCTTTTGAATTTAATATTTTGAATTTGTGTATCGGAGTGCTAGGAAAGGAACTGTGAGGTTGACAGGTTATTTTATTTTTGTAATTTTCTTGAATTGTTTACAGAATGCGTAATTATCTTTGTATTTTATTCCAACTGTAAATCTGTAAATTTCATAAATCTACTTGTTTAAGTATATTTGTGTATTTTAAGCTTTACACAAAAAATATAAAATTATTAGAAATCAGAGTCTGATTCAAAAGATAGAGTTAACTTTGGTTCATTAAATGATCATAAGAATATAACAAAGGCTTTTTCAAATCCTCTCTTTATATTAAGGCATTCAATTATTTTATGAAAAGCAGAAATATTTCCTATGAATATCTATACCATGCTATTATCTTATCGATAAGTTAAGATTAAAAGAATTACTGAAAGCTAAGGCGCAAAATCTATTATGCCATATTTCCACCAAAGAAATTGGCAACAAATCTTCATTTCCAAGAAAATCCATCATAAGTTTATATAATTTTACGTAGATAATCAATGAAATGCATAAATTTGTTAAGGTTCATTGATTGTAATCATTGACTTTTATAAAAAAGTAATTTTAAAATGTAAGATTGCATAGCAATCTGAAATTATTTCCTTTACTCAGATGCAGCACATATGTTTCTCTCGTTGTTATATCTCTTGAATACTCCCAATTATTATTTTAATTCTGTTATCAACTTCTCTATATCATCTGCATGATATATTTCATGCTGTTGATAAAAGATAATATATGCCTTATCTTTTCCTTGATAAAAGATAATATTTCTTCTCTCTTGAAAACTATATTGTATTCTCTCTTGAAAAATAATTGCCTAACATTACATCATTTTTTATTTCAAAGACAAGTAAGTATAATCAAGTAAACAATGTTTATGTAATTTAAATTGGTTATTAAATATAATAATATAGAGTTGCTATATAAATATGTTTACCTGATTCTTTACAACATATTTTTTACCGACTGAAAAGCTTGTAACCACATTTAATCGTCTCTTAATTTTTAGCTATGGTTCAGAGATGCAGCCTACACCTGAGTTACCATCCTTATCTCCCATTCACAACTATAGAAAGTTATTGCGACTACTTTAATATTTTATGTATTGCTGTTAACATTAGTAAACATGATGGGTCTTCAATTGTATCAGATATAGAACTCCTCATTTACCATTCATCAAAATTCGATGTCTTTATCAACAAGGCCATTAAAGCCTTGTATTTAAAGCCTTGAATTTTTGAAAAATATTTATTACTTACAAATACATAAAAATATAATTTTAATACGTTTTCCTACGTTCCTTAACGAAACTTTAACGACTGTGAATTATTTTATGTTCGTTAATTTTTATAATATCTACAAATACAAGATAAAGAAAAGAAGTGTTTAGAAAAAAAAAAAAAAATTTTCCACTCTTAAGTTATTATTATTTCTTCTTGTGAAATGAATTTAGAGGAAACAGAAGAATTTTCTAATTATTTGTAAAATACTGAACAATGAGTAAAACCAATCCAATTGATTTATATGAAAAATATAAACATTCTTAAGAATTTGTATTAATTTTTAATAAAAACCTTAATAAGATAATTAATATTTTAAATAAACAATGGCACACATTAATACATAAGTTCATTCACGTAGCGCACACAACACTTGGTTTCAAGAGTCTTGAAAAGTAACACGATACAACTGTTACAAAATATGAGGCCCTCAATGAAAAGATAAGGACCCTCCGCAGAATCTCCTTCAAATCATCAATTACTTTATAATGAAGCATTGATAATTATTTTCGAATGAACGCGTCTGGACTTGCGCCATTTTCCTAAGAAATCACAAGAAATATTCTAAAGAGAAAGGAAGGGTGCAGGGGTGGGTTGCAGGCACGCGAAGAGCGTGCAGTTTTCTCTCATTACTTTAATGATGAGGCGTACCTGTATTGTACCAGCGAAACTCTTATTTCCATTGTTATTACCAATTAAGAGCTGGAAAAGTGGCTTTTCCACGAGAATTATAAAACTGTTGACTAATGCGAATTTTGTAGGCCGCGGATTCAGAGAGTAATTTTCGTTTTCTTTTCTTAATCTCTCTTATTAATGTTTTCGAAGATTTGTAAATAGTTTTCTGGTATTAAATTGTGGCACAAAAACAAGAGGCTTAATTTAAAAAAAAATTGAATGTTTTGTTAAATATATATTTTTAAAATATTTTATGCTACAGATTTAGAAATTCTTGTTTAACAATATTTTAGGCTTATAAATAAATGTCAGTTTTAATTCTCATTTAACATATTTTTGATAACATTTTAAATAAAAATTTAAATTAGTTACAATATTTTAATAAAACATTAAACATTAAATAAAACATTAAATAAAACATTAAACTGATCAACATATTAATCCACCACAACATTAGAATATTATTTTCAGAATACCTTATAGTAATTGTATCAATATGTATTTTATTAATTTACTAACCTAATTTCAATTGATTTTTCTTTCAAAAACATATGTATTATTTTAGTTGCATGGTTACTTTATTATTAAACAAGATACTTTACTCTCATTTTAAGTTTGTTCCTGTATTTGTGCCGCATATTATTTTCATTTCTAAAATTTGCATTTGTCTTTCACACAGCTAGATCATGCTTTCTCACACTTTTAGTATTTATTTCATTCATGATTTGATATTTAACTCTTGGATGTTTAAATCTCTTGATAAATCTCTTGTCTTACGCTAACGTATTCCCATATATCTGTGGAAAAACATAACTTAAGAAATGCTTAAGCTACATATGTCATGTATTTTTAATAATCTTCGTGAAATTGAACAATGTATTTACCACTAATTTATATCTCTATAAGAATAGTTTACGAAATAGTTTAATTATATTTAAAATTTGTGTATTTTATTTATATTTTTATTCAAAAATTTATTTTATATAGATGTATCACTATGTAATTTTTACTTTACTTAACATAGTTAATAGATATCGTTAAACATCCATTTATAGACTAGAATTATATACGTTTCATAAATAATATTTTACTTTGGCATGCTGTTAACAAAATCTTATAATTACGATAATTTGTCTCATGTTACCTAGAATTATGTACAATTCAAAATGACATTATAGTATTCATAATATTTTAAACACGTAACATTAAAACACTGAAATGCTATAACTAACAAATGGTGATTTATAAGAAACTCAAATAAATTAACCTTATTATAAGAAAACTCATAAAATTTTTGGTACATTATATTTGATATTAATGTACTGAATAATCGTTAATTTATCCGCTATATACAGCTCCTAATAGTTTCTAAACATTCTATCATATTAAAATAGAAATATAAGCAATATACATGTTAATTTATTGTAACTGCTTCATTAACTGAGGCCAAACTGGTAACTGAATGGAACACTCTTGCCTTCAGTTCAACAGTTTTGAGTTCAAATTTCACCTAACGTGAAGCTGTAATAGTTTTGAAAATCCACTCAAGTTAGTGCATATCAAAATAATTTTCATATGTTTAGCTAACTGTAGAAGGAAAGATAAATTAAGCTAAACTAATTAACTGATGTTGAAGATCTATGTTTTTTAATTGAGTTGATTTTTTAATAGAAAATCAATATAAAATAATTAGGGAATTTTGTGCATTGATGAAAAATAGATGTATGTGAGAGCGTACCAAAGTTCATCAATTAAATTGAATGATAACATTTTCTCTTAACGGCGATCAGATGTTTTATCAATCTATGACTTTGAAGGGATTTCCTCTCATGACTTTTGCAATTCTCCCAAACGAAATGACGTGCTTTTCCCTCTTAATCATGATATAAACCCAATGGAATTGAAATAGCATGTTCTATGAGAAATTTGAATTAAGGCAAATACTTTTACTAATTGGAAAATTTGTTTAAGAATTGTGCCCAAATTCACTTTTCATCGAAAATTTAAAAACTATCCATTTTGTGCATGTAAAGTGGGAAAACTAACCTGCGGAAGATGATTACAAAAATGTATAGTAGTTAAAAGAGATTCGTAACAATGGATACGTGTGTAAAAATGATTTAGACAAATAAGCAAATTTAAATGTGGGCAAAATGTGATCAGTCTTTGGAATATTTGAAAGTTCTTTTAGGTTACAAAAGAGATTTCGGAAATATAGTAATTGAAGAACAAGAGGAAATCCCAATCGTGGGTGTAATTATATCAGATTTATTTCTTGAACTAAATTAACTCTTAAGTGTGTATGCTAACAAATGTTTTTGTTTCCTTGCTGCTGACATTATACTGCAGCTAGAAATTATGAGAAGGGCATCTCAAATGAGGGTAAGATCATTGTTGGAACACTTGCGAAAGAGTTCCAAATTAATGTAAAACCTTACAGGATAATCTTCAGGGGATGGCATGGAGAAAAATATAATCATACATTTGAGATGCCAATTGTCCAAGGTGAAGAAATATTTGCTGTTCTCAAGATATTTATTATTCCAAGATCTATCTCTTATATCACAGGAATCGTTTATAGGTGCCTCAAGGTTACATCGATGACATCCTCAAATTTATTTTCCTCATACAATAGAAATCAGACTTGAATTTCACCTCAAAGACGACAACTCCAAAGTATTTTATGTCAAGTTTTTGGCAAGTTTCCAGTTAGCTAAAAAGATCCTTCTCGAAGGAATAAGCCAGTAAGTTCTCTAATTATGAATCAAATGGAACATAAATTGCACAATTGCTAGAAGCATATCATAAAACAAAAATAAAAAACTTGTATGCAAGAAAGAACTTTTTACAAGAATAGAAAAGGATTACTATGGGGTTTTTGACATTTTTAATTGCATCCCAAATAAGTACATCGGAAACAGTTGAAATTCATTTAAATTTTAAAATGAAAATTGTTTTGGGAGAAATGCTCCTTTTATATATATATATAATAACGTAAATAAAATTTTATTATTAGTTTTACGACAGAAATTTATTTTTCTGATATGTTGCAATATCAAACTGATTCATATCGCACATGCTTATTTTCAAAAGTGTCTCAATATAAAATCTTACATTTTTGGTTTATTTTGACGCGCACGGGAGAGACGATTCTTATTAAAAAGATTAAATAAATTATCTTAATAGCTTCAAAAATTCCAGCAATTGAAGTTTGCTGTATTTTGCATTGAAACGCAATGTTTCGTATTCTTGATTTTTCCTATTTTACACTTTTATTTGTGCCACTTTAACATTACATCAGCAGTCAACAGAATTCTCTCTTTCATATGTGAACATTTTATTACCAAATTTTAATAAATAATTTGATGAAAAGAATGCTGTTCTTGTATCATCCAGAGACTTTGAATTCAAACCCTGTAAGTAGAAGTTTAAAGAAGAGTCCCTGTAGTAGACTGTTATACTGACAAAGCCTATGTAAGTCAAACCTTGATAGGAAGTAATGTACCTTCGAAGGTGTTTAGCAAATGTTTAAAGAACCAGACTTTTGTTGCTCATTAACTTAATCAGTTGGTTGGTTGGTTTTAATGGCGCAAGGTCCAAATAAGGACAAGCTGCGCCAACTTTATCAGTTAAGAGTGACTCGAAATACGAGATGGTTGGTTGTTTTTCTGGTTCAATTGGCAAATACAGGCTTCCAAAAATAAAAACAATGTAAAAGAAATAGAATTAATTCTATATAATTATGATTTAGTATTTCATTAAAATTACTAATTTAAATTGAGAAACATTATAATCATATTAATTATTTTAAATACACAGTAATACTGAAGCTAATTAATTTTATTATACTAGAATGAAGTATGAAATGTGGTAAAATTAATAACTAATTGCGAGAAAAAATATTTTTGAATATGTAAGACAGTTTCATGTTTAAATGACAATTCAATTGAATAAAATATTAAAATGGCACTTTAAATGAACTTAAAAAATTTAATTCTAAATCATTAAACGTTTGAAATGTCCAATTAAAATATTTATAAAATAATTAAATATTTATAATATATCTGTGATTGTTTTTTGGAAAATCTGTGCATAATACTGTAAATAATTCTGCTTCAAATAATTTTAAAGTAATATTAAAATTTATGTTAAGAAAAATAAAAAAAATATTTTCAGAATTTATATAAATTTATCATACAATTCCTTTTCTCCCCCACCCCGTTCCATCACTGACATTCAAGTTTATCGTTATTTATCATGCTTGAAGAATCGCATTTATTCTTCCCTTTCCCTGATTTACTTAACAAGATATATTTATCAAACACGAATGTTTCTTTTCTTTTTTTCCAAGTGTCAGGAAAAGTCTGTAATTTACGGGATCGACAAACGATCTTAAATTCTCTCTCTTTTACTTCCCGATTTGCCACTTTTCCTCTCGCTTTCAAGGAGTTACACAAGGTCTAAGGGGGAGAAAAAGCATTTCAACGGAAACACCGTTGAGTGAATTCAATATTTGCTTTAGTATATAACGTCTAGAATCAAAAGACGGATTGATGGGGGAGGAAGAAGGACGCGGGGGACAGTGCCCCAGGCATGCTCGGAAACACAACTGCCATTATGATAATGTTCGACGTGAGCGTGTGTGTATGTGTTTTGGCTAAGTCTTGCTGCGGTTTGGCGATAAGGGGCTTAACGTCACTTTAGGGTTGCCCTGCGTCTGGCACCCCGCTGAGCCGGGGCTGCGTGAATAGGGGAGAGGGGCGAGTGGGAGATCGGCCATCACGTGAAAGATTGGTAGCTCTACCATCAAGAGAATGGTCATTTCTCTTGCGCCCCGGCGAAAGATAGGAGAGAAAAGTGCCAATATATGAATTTATTAAGAAGTGAATTGTATTCTAGAACTTTTCGGCATTACTTCTGAACTTAGTAATTCATTTGATATCACATAATGAGATTGTCACATTGCTACAAAATTGTTTTCTTAGTTTATACTCATAAGCTTAAAATGAATTATTTGAAATTGTAATACTTATATGAATGACTTTACGAAACAAAAATTTTCCTACAAGAAATAAATTTTTTTTTCTGTTCTTAGAACAATAACAAAGTTTTAAATTGTATATTGAAGAATATATAGTTACCCGGAAAAAACTGTTCATTCATATACGTGTAAAATATCTACCAATTCGAATCTTTTTGATATCGCAACATTTTGTTTATTCTAAAAAAAACTTACTTGAACTGCCATTCATTTGCGAATTTCTCAATGACAAATATATCCTTTTTGTTTTTAATCTTTTACTACCCCATGTCATTCAAAACTTTTTTTAAAACATAATTATTTAATATATTTTCACTTAAAACTTTCAGTAACGCCGCTTGAAAACATTGAAGTAATAGTGTCATTTTCTTAACATAATCTAACTAAGGATCAACCGAATAACAATGAGAAACTGCAAAGGAATTTTATTTAATCTTATTTTTTTCTCTCCAATTTTCACTGTCCAATATGTACTTGAACTCAGTAATTTTATTTAACTTAATTCATCATTATCAGTTAAATTTAGATTTTCAGACTTTAACACTTCTAAAACTTTTTTAGAAGGAAAATTAATGATTACTCTGGAAATAGTAGCTAATAATAGCTTCAATTGTATGTGCTATGAATACTTTTAAGAATAATTTTAACAGCATCGTATTTTATTAATTTACCTTGATTATACCTAAAAGAAACAATTTGATTTTCTGTTCTTAAGCCATTTAATTTTAGCTTTTTACCTAAATCTGAACTTAAAATTCATACCATCAATTATATTTTATCTAATTGGTTTCTATTACTATTTTTATCAAAATGTATACTGTACAGGTTTTTAAAATTTTATATTTGTATCAACAGTTTCAGTGAGGTTCTTATAATTCAAGTATTAAATATATTTTTTTAACATCGGGATACGATTCACATTCAGGATTATTTAGTGGGAAAATAAATTATTATGATTTAAGCTACTACACAACACGCCCAATAGATAATTTTAATTTTATATTCAGAATAAAGATACTCTTTTTGGAGACTATAGTTCCTTTATTGTTCATTTATTTTCTCCCATTCCTAATTTATGTGTGTTTTAACTGAAATGAAAACAAGTTATAGTTTTTGCGGTAAGCTTAGAAACAATAGGATTGGTAGCTCCTCTCGAATAATTATTTCTATTTTGCCTAATTTCATAATTTAATTCCCGTTTTAAGAATTTATGATTAAATTAGAATCACCATTCTCGACCTCTTATCAATGGAACTTTCTCTTAGTATATTTTGTTTTTTTTACAATGACACACTTTCTAATAAATTCTAGGTTCACGCATATCATCTGACAATAATTTTAAAATAATTGCTCCTAAAAGAGGCTCTCAAAAAATGTAGATACGATGCATAACAAATTTAAATTCCTAATTTGAATTTCCCTTGAATCATAAAGCAAGCTAAGTATTTTAACCTTTTAATATTTTTCCCTGGTAAAAGCTTAAGGTATTTATTCACATAAGAAGTTACAAAATCTGTTCTACCAAACATTCTTTAAACATAAGTTAATAGATTTGTCATATAATTATGATAAGAAAATATGGAACCTGAAGTTACAAGCAGGTATTCCAAGCAAAGATTTAAGATTAGCAAATTATTCAATTTTTTTTAACTTAGTATTATTAACAACAGCATTTTCAAGGACTTACAAAATTTTAGAAATAAACCAAGATCATAATATTTTGATATCGAAATTTTTGGTAACCAAATATTAGTTTAGCTTTATTTTAATTGTAAGCAGCATGGTTACAAGTAGATTGATTTTCCATATTAATATTTGGAATTTAAATTCTTTTTTTCATCCAAATCTACTTGAGTCAATTTTTTCTGCATAATATAACGCAGAATTACCTTTTTCTCCATTTCATTAATACTTCTTTTAAAACATTTCAATGATTTTTGGATAATATTTATAAGTTCAGTTTATTTAGAAATAATTAAAAAGAAATTTTCAAAAACCAAAAATAATCGTTACATTTTTATCGAAAAAAAATTTTTTAACCTAAATTTTGAAAATATTTATTAATTTTGAAATGGCTTGGCATACAATTTTCCTTTCTTCTTTATAATTATTGATATCTTCTTCAATTATTATGATAAACAAAGAAATCTCAGCTTACCTTCTTAGTTGCTACACTGTCAAGAGGATAAATGCACACCTTATAAGTGTGCGTAATCATTCTATTTACTGGCAGCTGTAAAAAAAGTAGATGTAAACAAAACCCTTCGTGTTCAAATATAGAACAAGTTTTCATTTAATTCAAGTAATAAACAATTTAGGTTTCAAGAAATTTATTTCAGTCATTCAAAATTTCTTAAAACAAAGTGCAAGTAATTGCCGATGGCAGAAAAAACCTAAGCAATTATCATAGCACATTGACTTCTTTCGTAACTTCTATTGATACAAAATCAAAATTTATTTAAGCAAATATATAAATTTTCACAATAGTTTTAATAGGGCTGTTCAAATTAACAAATTATCGGAGTATAATCCTCCATTTTTTCATACATTTTTCCAAGTATTGGTAGTACCTTTCAGCTGTAATGATCTCCTTAGTTCGAATAAAGAAAACATTCATCTAGAATGAAAAAATTACACACCAGACAAATTTCACTTACTGCGCAGTATCCACTTATCCATTTCATCAACTTATACTGATAATTTTTCGAAATTGATATCAATATAAAGTCAGCGCTCGTTTTGGTAACAAGTTCCTTTATAGATATAGGATTCATTTCCATAAATGAATTCAAAGTACCAATTTTCACAGACGTTTTGGATCTTCCACTAGATTCCTTTTATAAAGATAAATCACAATACTGAAATTTTGAATCAATATTGCATTTTTCGCAATCACTTTTCACTGCTCTTCCCAAGTTTATATTGCATGAGGCCTTTAAACATTATTACCTAGTTTATACTTTATATAAAAAGAATTTTGAATATTCGTGGTATAAAAAATTACGCGAATTTTAGTTGTAATTTGTTTTGAATGCATTAAGGATATTAGAGTTAAAAATAATTCGAATATCTTTAATATATTGAAAACAAATTACAAAATGATATACTTTGGAAAACATTTTTTTATCGAAAAGGACTTAAATAATATATAATACATCTGTAAGCTAGGTTATGCTAATATCAAAAGCTTAACGAGAACATTGAGATGAATATCCACATAAAAAAAACCTGACTTTTCATACGCACCAACATAATATGAAGGGAATTTGAATGAAAACCATACATTCATTGCTGTGTTGCAATAGAATTTGTTTTATTCAAAAGTTATTATCTTCATTGAAAAGCGAGAAGACCAATTTCATATTTGTGTGGAAAGTTGTAAGTCACAGACGGATCCATAATTTCCCCATTTGTGTACTTTTTCTTTACGCTGAAAATAACGTCCCCGAATTTTTTTCCTAAGATCATTAATATAAGTAAGTAATGAAAAAAAAAATCTGGTCAATTTGGAAGATGTTCTAACGTTATCTAGGCAAATCTTTAAAATGTATCCTTCATCAAATTGGCAGTATAAGGAGTGGATGTACCAAATAACATGAGGATTCCATTCTATAGTACTCTGGAGTGTTTTGAAATCTTAGCGTATCACAGTTAATGTAGTTTCTTCTTTCACAACAGACACGAGATAATGAATTCTGCATAATACAGTACCTTTAGCCATCAAAGAAATGAATTACATCTAAGTGATTTTCTTCGTTGCCTCTATTTACAACCTGGACCAATAGACATTTCATTGCGCTTATTTACAGAGCAACGACAGTAATTGTAAAAACTTGTGAATTTCCTCTATTCAATTCCTCAACTCCACACATGACTCTTAATGAAAAGCAACGTTGTTCCCTATTTTTTAATCTATGGTGAGTGTACTGTTTTCATTCGAATGCTTCTCATAGCTTTTTATTCACTAACTGTACCAATTTTTTAAATACAGTGTAAAATTATAAATGTGCAAAATTTAAACTTATATTAATTCATATTATGGTACAAATATTTCAAGTTTCTTCAAGGTTTTCAGTTAGTTGTTTTTTAATACTTAATAATCATAATACAAAAATTGACATAATTGTGATTTATAACTTTTTTACAACATTCCTTTTTAGTGTCAATTTTTATTTAGCTTATTCGAAATTTTAATCAATATTGTTATGAAAATTTCAAATTATATTTAAAATTGCATATTAGAAAAGCAATATTTTTGTATTTCAAAGGTATATAATGAGGGAAATGTCATTAAAAATAAATTATCATAGTATACTGAAAAGTGCAAAATAAAATCATTATTTAAACCCCTCTATGACAATATTTAATAATACATATAACAAATAATAAAAATTAACCTTTATTTATCGCAATCATATATGCTTGAATCTCATATATACCTATTAAATATATATTAAAGTGTTACATATACAAAAACATTCTAAAGAATCATGACAGCTTTAAAATTTTAAGAGTAAAATTACGTAGTATTATCTTCTATGTTAAATTATGACAAAAAAATATAATCTCTGAATGCAGAATATGAATGTAGATAAAAAAAATGCATATATTTGTAAGATTGCAGATGCTTAATAGTGTTATCCTCTTTTATTGTAGAGCAAGTCCTTGGATTTTATATTAAATAACTCTTGTTTTTATAAATGATTTCAATTTCAAATTTAATCAAATAAATGATATTGAAATTTAAAAATGTAACTGAGACTAGTTCAAATGAAATTTGAATAAAACTTTGTAAGTTAAACGAAGAATATGAAATTTGTACTTTCAATTAAATTTTTAGGCAATAATTTTATCATAACTTATTCTACATTTTCTAATTCATTACCGCAATAAATGAATTTTTACAGTAAAAATCTATGAAATTATTTCATTCTCTTAAGCAATGATCGCCAAATTAAGAAAACAAAATTCAAATTCACAAAATGATTCAGTGCTTTTTAGCACTAGTAAAGTTTTCTTTCCTATTGGATTGGTTTTGGGTCTTAAAACTGTATTCCTTATCATAAACGTCCATAAGGCCAAGTGTAACTGCAGAAGAAAAATATATCTATTTCGAATATAGGACCTCGAAGAATCGTTAGTAAGAACATAGTTCATATATAGTTTCATTTTCCATAGCTAATAAGACATTTATATTTTTAATATAAGTGAACAAAAATAATAAATATAGTCATCAGTGTTCTGTGTAATTTTTAATAGAAAGTATACCAAAGTTAAGATTTTTCTACCTCAAAAACTACTTTCACTACTAAAACACGCTGAGCCTCTAATATCAGATTAAATTTTTCCATATTCTTTAAAAATTTCACAAAAACTTAAAAAAAAATAAATAAATAAATAAAAAAAATAAAACCTTACGCCATTTTTTGCTTCCACTAGAAATAAAAAGATTTATGAGACTAAATATTTACTTAGATAAGAGAATTATCACTTTCAGTATTTTATTCCTCTCTCAGAACTTTTTCTATAACTATCAAATTTCGATTGATTTGTTCAACTTAATTTCCTGTTTTATATTATTATTTTATTGAACGGTCAACAAATCATCTAGGATTTCAGTGTTGTTTTGGCTTCAAAAAGGAATCTCACTTTATTTATTTTTTTAAATATTCGCTAAATATTTTCTTATGTAAAAGTTAAAAATATATTACAATATAATGATACAATTTGGAATAACTTACTGAAAAATTAATACTGTAGTTCAGCTTATCTTTAATTTCCACGTTGTAGAATTTTTTACTCTGAATCATCGCCGCTCAAAAATTAAATTCCAGCAGGAACGAATATAATAATGTATACAAATTTGTTATATTGCAAGAGTAGTTAATGTATGTAAGCGAAGAAACTTTAAAACATCATTGAACAAGGAAGAGAAGTGTTTAAATTAAAACTTGGAGAGAGACGATTTTTAATTTTGTCTGCCACAATTGACTTTAGAAATTGGCTTATTGTTTAAGTACAATGTATATTGTTCAATAAAATACCGATTATCATCCCTTATCCCAAACAGTGAAGAACGAGATATTTGAAATCAGACATGTTAATTTATCACTTCGATCTGTCAGTACAGGTTTCTGTAAATGAAACACATAAACTTTCTTTGATAAATCAATTGTGTAATGCTGTACTCAAAATGTATACAGCATTAACCCTCAAATTGGATGTTGTTGTTTGGCTGTAGTTAAATAACAGTAAAAGGAGACAGAAATGAACTTCTGGCTCATCTCATAGATATATAAAAAAAATGAATTATTTTTTGTAATGAATTTATTCCACTGCTAGAAAACTTTATGCCAAATACCGAGCTCATGAGTTGCAGAAAAATTCTAAATGAGCCATTTGTATTCTTTATACAATATTACATTAGAAATCAAACGACTATAGGCAGTTAATCCATTGATCTTAAATTAATATGTTTACAGGGAAATGGTAATCTTAAATTCTGCGTTGGATAAAATATTCTAAGATTAGCCAGGTGAACTAGTGACCATTGCCATCAATGCGATAATTGATACAAATACAATCAATTTTAATAATTGTAAATGCATTATAACTATATATCAACAACAAATTTTGTCAAGTTATTCAATTTTGGTGCTGCAATTTCAACGTTGTTCGTGTGCATAATTCCAGAAAAAACAATTTCATATATTCTATTCTTAACGCAACAATTTCAAACTAGTTAGAAATTTAATACTAATAAAAGAACATATATTATTATGTTTTTATAATTATCCCAATTTTTTAAGCACATTTAATGATTGATTCTTTAAAATTGTTAATATATATATACAAGTGTGCAAAAAACTTAAACATTAATGAAAATTTTAAATATATAGCCATGAAATTGCAGAAATGAGATTCTTGTGATCAGGGAAATGAGTAAACAACTCATAAGAAAAGTTATGCATATTCAAATGACTAGAATGAAACGTCACAGTCAACGTGAGCATATGCAAAACACGTACATTCCGCGTCAGGATCACAAGACTTCAATAAAAGGAAAGATGGATATGCGATTAAAGACATTATCTGCAAATGCAAGAGAGTTTTTTGTGAAATATGGTTAAAAAAAAATAACCTGCATGACTTAACATGTGGAAGAATGTTGGAAAAGCTGGAAGAGGGGAGTAGTGGGATCAATGTAGCTGAATAATTTGGAATCAATTAAAGTGCCGTTTCATTGCAAGCGTTCGAAACATTGAAAATAATAGTTTCAGCTGTCAGAAAGGTATGTGTTGCCAGCTTTTGGAAAACAACTGACATGAAGTAAAAAAGAGCCCGAAACTTGTCTGCCAATGTCATTGTTCAGCAAATTTGTAGAGCAATGAGATTTCAAGTGTCGTAGTTTACTGCGTCCAGTTGCTCTCTAAATGGTGACTTATGTGTCAGCCGTGCTGAACGCTTCTTTCTTCCGAAATTTGCCAATTGGCTTTAATAGCATTTAAGATTAATTTTAAATAGCATAAATGATTCTAAATTCAAGCTATAGTGATTAATGGAAAGAAGTGTTTATAGTATATATAAAAAAGTTTTTTAATACAAATATATTTTCAGATCTTAATTTGCATGTAAATTATTTACAGAAAAAATTATTAAGAATAGAATTTTTTTTTTTCGTTGTTCGTTGCTCAGCAATTCCTCTTCAATTCTTTTTACAGTAAGTTTGCCAATTCTTTATCAGTTTTCAATGCATTTGAGTTAATTTTCGTAGTTTATTCCCTAGCTTTTGTAAATATTTAGTAGATTTTCCACTTTGATGACCATTAAATCTTTCAAAAAAATTTTGGTACAGAAGTGTATAATTTACAGAATTTACATTGTTTTACAGAATTAAAATAAGAACGACTATAAAGTATATAAGTAAGATATGAAAAGTATTGTTTCAATGCATATAGTGATAAAATTGTCTAGAATGAATCTTTGTAATGATATCATTTCTTGATATAAATTTTTAATCTTATTTTGAATTTTCAATTACAGATACACGCTCACGCACATATTGAAACAAATATATATATATATAT
>JAPDSC010028938.1:58758-80935 GCA_026290005.1 Latrodectus geometricus
TATATATATATATATATATAAATATATATATATATAAAAATATATATTTCATGTCTTAAAAACCATCACTTACATCTTTTTTAATCGATTTTCATCTCTTTTTTAGCATGCATTCCATAAAATGTATTTTCATTGTTACGTAGTATAAACTGAAGTAATAAGTTAAATATGCAATCAAAGCTAATGATAATTTAAAATTGCTTATGTAAACAATAGTTTAACTAATTATTTAACATGATTTTATATTTTACTTTTTATAGTTCTCAATCCGATGTGAAATAAGGTAATTAAAATATCTTTATATTTCAATATTACTTTAGTTTCTATCCTTACTGGGAAATGAGTTATGCAACTCATCAAAAATATGTTCATTTTTAAAAAATCCTTTTATCTAGCTTTTATTTGTGAGTTTTGACTTGCAAAATTGAATATATAAAGCTAATTTTATTATTATTTTCGATGGAAAAATTTAAAAAAGCCACCCGAAAGCAAATCTAAATAGATAATTTTTTTATTTATCATATGATTTTTTTTTCTAAAATATTTTGTTATTTCGTTTTCAAGAGTAACGCTAAATTTTTTTATCAAATATATAGCTATTGTTGATTTTTTCAAGGCGAATACATTTTTAGTAATTTTCATCCCTAATAACACAATATTTTATAACATATTTATAAATTTTATTCAAATATGTTTATTATTAAATTTACAAATAATTGTTCAGAAATGTGTTTAGTGAGCCTAAAACTTTATTATCGATTGTTTAAAGTACTATAAAATGTATGTCTAACACTAACTTTTCATAGTTATTACAGTTCATAGCAATAAATCATGTAAATAAGTAAAATATATTAATATTGTTTTAATATCCTTTTATTATTTTACAAATTGCTAAGTATAAGTTGATATCTAACATCTTTTCATTAAATATGATAATAAAAAATATTTGGTAAACATTCAATTCAAAACCTGATAGTTGAGTTATTTGTTTTGAACTTTGATTTGTATAAATTAAAGATAAAATAAACGTAAAATAATTGTTGTTTTTTAATTTTAATTACATAAATTTTAAGAAGCAGGAAACAACGATGACGTAATATATAATATGTTTACTTCCTTATATTGCATTATTTTAGCAAGCAATGACATATTATGTCTTTTGTGACATCTATATTTAATTACATTAAAAAATATTTACATTTACTTTGCTTATAAAAATATTTAATTATATTATATTTTATAAGTGTTGTGAGTTAATTTTACCTAATATAACCTCGAGGATGTATGTAAATTAAAAATGTTTTCTTTATAAAATTTTAACTTTTATGTGTAAAATATTAATTTGGTCACCTTTCATTTTCATGATCTTTTTCATTAATAGTGGGATATTTGGTACTTCAAGTTCATACTTTTATTTCAAATTATACTTTTATGTTAATTTAAGTTCAACTAATTATGATCAATCAAAAATATTGCATTCGACAATTATTTCTAACCACTTCGTATTTAAGAATATCTATCATTCATGTTATTAGAGTGAATACGAGGCTCCAAATTTTACCAGAGTGTTAAATTCGTACCTAGCGCTTTATTTCATATAAAATTCTTCTCATCCATCAAAATCGCCAACACGACTCTCGGCATGTGATCACATTCCTCCTATTTCAAACTTCGAACAAATAAATAAATCTCGAAAACGTATCAGCCCTCCAGTTGTAGGGATATATTACTCTCGGAAAACCATTCCCCATTCCAACTTTTACCCTCTCCCTTTCCCAAAGACCCTGACGTCACTGCCCCCTCGTGGCCGTCTTCATTAAGATGCAGCTTCGTTCCAGTTCTGACCCTCCTTCTTCATCGAGTCCCACGTGCATATGTAGAAAAGGGTGAGGGGACCGAAAGCTTAAAATCCTAGAGATTTAAATTTAATTAAGGCCGAATTAGTTGGGGTGCCAATTTTCGTGCCAATACCCGGAAATCGAGCAGGGCCGGAAATAGTCGGGTGAGACCGGAAATTGAAGTTCCTCCTAGACGGGTTAATTAAGAAAATTTTTAGTAAGGGAAGGAAGAAAATTTTACTTGAAAGTTTATTCGGGAGGCAAACTAAAGGCTAGTTGAAAGGCTTCACTGATGTACCCCAAAGACAGAAAGGACTAGAACTTTAAAAAAAATAGGAAGACTTTTTCATGTACACCATTTTTGTCATTCATATATTTTATCCAAAAAGAATATAATTCGAATGACAATTCATAACATGGAATCACATAATCACATCAAGATCAAATGTTTTTGAAGCACAATCACAAAGATGACCTTGATGAACTCTGTCTAAAAATTATGATTTGCCTTTCGTGAAAAGAGCATAATAATAAGAGCAAGATAAAATTTGGATCATAAATCTAGCTCAATTAAGCAGCTAGAAATTAACTAAAGATGTATATAATACACGATATCCTTACCATCGAATTCAATGTCTCTAAACGCATTTTATAATTACGCAATTATAACAGAGATAGTATGTTTGTGTTTCATTTAAGAGAAGGTATAAAAATTATTATAAAATATTATGAATAAAAGTTAAAAATAAATTGCTTGTATTAAAATTATCTAGAAATAAAGTTATGAGTGATATTAAATTCAAAATTGTATATTAAATGTTAAATTTTATATACATTTATATACATTGTTAATAAATGGAAAATTTTGTTAACAAATTACAAATCTTTTAAAAATTTAATTCTTAGTTAAAAATTTTCCTTTTTCCATTCATTCTCTTACGTAAAACACTTTCAAAATTTAAAAACAATAATACTTAAAATTTACATAGCCATTAAAAAGTTTATAACTACACTTTCATATATGTATATAGTCATTTTCTAAGATATATTGTTGTTGTTTCTGATGACACTTGGCAACACCAAGCCCGCCCGTCCGAGACTAGGCGAATGAAGTCAGAGAGAAAGCATCTTCCGTGTTTGAATAGAGTACCCTCATACGAAGGTGGAAGTACGACTTTTGGCTCATAGATGGCAGCACCACTTGAATCTTCCAATTTTAAAGATTGAAACCAGTGAAGACACAAAGCCCAGAGGTATTAATTTTCAATGGGAACATGGAGGACATTGCGACTCGATAGATTTTACGTGCCTCAGTCACCATTAATGAACACGACATATCTTCGGCTAAGCTGGGATTCGAACTCACCACATTTTGGTAACGAGAACGACACCCTAACCAACCAGGCCACCGCAGCCTCAGATATATTTTGGTTAAAGTATTAGCGTAAAATTATCGTCTATTGTAATTTTGTAAATTATTCATTTCTGAAATTCAAAATAATAAATAAATAATGATTTAGAAGTGAATATTAAGTTCGATGTAATGCATGATTAATTATAATATTTTTAAAATTTATTTAAAAGTATTGATCTCCTTTTATGATTTTTACTTTATAAATTCCATTTTATGATGTAATTTTTTATCTAATAATTTTTTATTTTAACATATTATTATTCGTTATTTATAAAAACCCGAACTGAGATGGCAAAGTTATTTGAAACTTCATAATCAATTCCCAACCTAATAAAAAGTTATTTTATTAGACGAGATATTCTTTCACGTGTGTAGCATGAATATGTAAAACTATTTGTTTACATAAAAAATATATTTTCATGTTTTAATTTCCCAATATTAAATTTCTTGTGTAATAATTCTAAGTATTATATTTTTTATTATGGAAAAAGTTAAAGTTAAATGCTAATTTTGGCAATAAAGTTTATGAGTCCTAAAAATCAAAAACTTTAAAGTCAAACGAAATGTCCTCAATTTTTGTGGTAAGCATGTAGAAGCTAGTTATTTTTTATTTGACTTGTAGCTTAACAAAAATTAAACAGCAAAAATATCAAATTTTCAAACTTTGACATAATTTAAATCAAATTTTTAAGAAAATGAAACATTTTCTTGTCTTCTTCTCTAAAAAGATAGTTTTCAATTTTCTTATGTAACTTCTAATTACTCGCTAATGTCATCACATAATAGTATTATATTATGGTTAAAGCACAAAAACAACCTCCTCACATCATAAGAAATAAATAATAAATTAGTTAATTTAATTAAAGTACGGAAAAAGTGTGACATTCTTCCTTCATTGTCCCCAGAACTGTTGTAATACTTATGAAAGAGATTTTGTTTTTCGAAGATCGATAATCTTATGAAAGTGATTTCATGTTAAAAGAGAATTGCAAACAAAAAAGGGTGAAAAAAAATTAGTTTCTATAAGCAAGTGTAATTTTTCTAAGAATAAGGAGTCAAAAAATATTTGATATTAAATTTTATTAATTTTGGGTACGGATGTCGAAAAATTAATTTTACTAAAACTAACATGGATATATTGAAGCTCAATTTTATAATCGCAATTAATGAAGGTATTATGATTATTAGAAGTTATTAATCAATGCTGGGATAAAAGGAATAAAATATTTATGTATAAAGTAGTACATTAAATCAAACAGTTTTCTTTAAATTACTGAATTTTCTGATTATATTCAGTGTCTCTTTATGCATAAAAATTAATAATAATGTTAATATATGTTGTGCGAAATTACAAAATATATATAAATATGCTTATTTTTCAATTATGTTATTTATAAATAATGCATTTAATTATGTATTATAAATATTAAATAATAAAAATTCAACATATATAAACATATACATTTGTGGATTTATGTGATGTATGCATAATTTTAAAGAGGATAAAAATTAAATAAAAACATTACATAATAACAGTAATAAATTACAGATTCAAAGTATCTATTCAAATTAAATGACAATTTTTCACTAAAAGTAATAAGTATTTTTACCATCCTTAATACTCATGTATTTAAAAATACTTAGAGATTCTATACTACAGAGATATAAATTCTGATGAGTATAATGGCACAGATTCCTTTATTTTGACAATTTATAATAACCTATTAATCACAATAAAATCAAAAATCCTTATTTTTCTAGCAACTTTTTTCAATAAGAACACTTAGTATCAGCTTTCATTTCAATTAAGGAAGGATAATATCTATTGTTAATTCTTACATTATTAACAAGATAATTCATTACTATATGAACATGATAATCACATAAGACAACTTTTGAGGAATGCAATATATTTGTTTGTCTCTTGTTTTTTTTCTAAAGAATATATTGTGTTATACAGATAATCAAACTAAATTTAGGATATATTTGTTGATTGAAAAAGATCGCTTCTAATTTAAATTGATGGTGCTTGAGTGAAAATGATACACCATAAGTGTAATTCATGAAATATTTTATTTGGTTGTATTCATTACTTTTGTCTTTTAATCGTTAAATATTGATTAATTTGGTCAGTTTTCGAGTATAATACTTTTTTAAAAGTGAACAGGGAAAAATTTCATTTTTGACTTATAATGTATATGAATATGAATTTTGGAACTGCATAAAAAACATTTCGGTTGTTTATAATGATCATTTTCCTATTCTGAGGATTGGAGAAAATGCAGCTTGATATATTTCTGAATAATGATTTCATTCTGGAAAAATAACCAAAACTGGGTCAATCTTCCGACTTTGCTGGTGGTATCATTAGCCTTTTAATGACATATATAGCGGTGCAGTTGAGCCACGGACTATACCTCAAGATTAATGGGTTTGAAATAGTCGCCTGTCATCCAGTGCCTCGCAGTTTTGAACCACAGTCAGGTGACGAGGCCACACATGAGTTGGCACCCTCTACTTCACATGGACTCCACACCAATGAAAGGACATTGAACTTCACAAATTAAAGTGAACACGTTCCTAGCTCAACACGGTCAGGGAGAATGTGGTCACCTTACCAATCATATGCCTGAGGCAAGTGATTAGGCGAAAATTCACTTTGCTGATTTTAAAGAGAAGCAGCTTAAAATTATTGAGTCACTGGAGATCGCCTTTTAATGACAGAAAGTCTTAGAATATTTCGGTCAGAAGAAATGATATCGTATTCATCTTTTGAACGAATAGAATAAGCTGAATATCATAAATGTGATCATCTCTCTCTCTCCCTTTCTTTTCATATTATAATATAAAGAATATTTTTAAATTAGTTGATAATTGACGTTGGTGATGGAATTTCGTGAAGTAAAATAAACTTTCTATAACATTTTTAAGTTTAAAAGAACATTTGAACAAGAATTTGGTAAAAAGTAGGGAAAGTGAGAAACTTGTTGAGGAACCTGTGTTGCAATCTATAAAATTGTTTTTCTTGGAGTTCTTACAAAATTACCCATATCTAGCTTCAACAATGATTCGTGCAGAATAATGAAAATTTTGATTATATAAAAATATAAGTTTTGTTTGCCGAAATGTTATCAATACATGAGATTTAAAGTATATAGTCATTTTATAGAAATAACTATATCTTTTAAATCTTATGTATAAATGGCTTATTGAAAAATTCAAACATTTTTTGATTGTATATCAATAAATTTGGTATTCCATATTATAAATCAATATCAGATTTGTATACATTTAGACACACCTACTATTTTTATTAAACCTAGCTTCAGTCAATATTTGTAATTCCTGGATGTCCATTGGCTACTAATTAATTTACATAGGATAACACAAGAAAACTAAATTTTATTGTGATCACATCGAATATTTTAATATTGTGGGCTTCTAATGAAGTTTTTGTAGTTATTAATGAAAATCGTTGAAAATCGGTTTCCAGAGAATGCTATGATATTTTTAGGAAATATTTGTGTATAATCTAATAAATATATGCTGGTCAAAGTTATTTATATTCAGTTTCATTTTTTAAGAGAAATCATTAATGTAATCAGGGAAATATTTTTTATCCTTAACCAACAAAATTTACTTTTAAATTATTCAAACACCCCTTATCTAATCTAATTGTAGTTCCTGAATTTTGAAAAGCTTCATATTCGAAGAAAAATGATAATAAAGTCTATATCTTGGGGGAAACTTTCGACAGAATTTTTGATAACTATAAAAATGTGTATAACAAAATATTCAAGCAAGTATAACTAGCTATGAATTACTATCGAACTATGATTTATCCAACCATGTGATTAAGTCTTTAAGTAATTCATTTCTATGCATGGACCTGACCTAAACTTATTCTTCTCATATGATCTCATAAGAACAAAGATTGTCATGTAGGTCCTTAACAGTTATCTTTGGACTTTCACTTTGTTTTCCTAAATTAGATTGTTGTCTGTACACTGGATAGCCAAGATCAAGAGTTTTAGCTACTGTGACTGTGGAAATTATAATTTAATTGTACATCTTTTATTTGCTTGTTTGTTTTATTAATGTTCAATCCCGATTAAACATCTTTACTAGCTGGTTTACTAGTTATTAAATGTATCAGTTTCTCCTTATTTACTTTAGTTTGTCAAATGAGAAAAATCAACACCTAACCTAATATCGTCCTTCTTAAATTTACATACTTCTGCAGAAAAAAGTTAGGCGCTATGAAGCCTTAATCAGTACAAGTTTTCTCAGTCCAATGAGACCTCTAGAGTAATTACCGAAAAGTTGAAGATAAATTACAGAAACCAATTTATGGCTTACTAAGGCTTACAGCAGTCTGACATATTTGAAATATGTTGAAATTAATTTAATTCAGGTAAAACATTTCTGAAGAAGTATGACAGCGAAGTTTGAAAAAAATCAGATTTTTATATATTCTACAATTACATTCTATAAGCAGTTTTTCAGGAAAAATCTATGATATTTGCTGAAAAACTACTCAGAAGAATGTAATTGTAGAATATTGAAATTTGCGGTCCACATAATATAATATATAGTGATCAGTGTTTTCAATTTATCTTCCCTAAAATTTGTATAATCAGTTATTTTATACCATTGATAGAAACAGAAGTGCTCAATAAACCACTACTTTCTAATCTCAAACTGAATATATTGCAAAAAAAAGCGCATACTTACATTATAGTTTAATGAAATGCACATGTTTAAAATATATATCTAAAGAAATTATCTTACTTTTTTCAATTGAATAGAAAATATAAGAAAACATTAATATGGACATCAAATTCTAACATTGAAAAACTTATTTACGTATGTTATTATGCAGGTAATACATTAAAAACTAAAAAAAATCAGAAAAATAAGCGTACGAATCAATATAGTAAGACTCATTTAGGTAAATTTTAAATTCCAATTTGAATGAATAATCTGTTATATTTCCCAGTGAATAAAATTATTTTATTCGTTTTGACGTTAAAACTAAATATAAATCAATATTTATTCATATTTTCATATTAGCTGCAATTGGTAAAAATGAAATCTTCTTCATTCATAGCATATCTTATACAATATCTATTTAAACGCATAACATGAAGAAATGCAACGAGTATATATCCTATGATGTAAAAATATTTCTCATTTTCTAATTTTTTAGTATACCTATAAAGTTTCCATCATACAAGGGACATTATCAAACTTATGGCTGTTAAAAATACTTTATTCAGATTCAAAATCATTTGGATATTCTTAACTGTGTAACTAATCATAATATATTTGTAATTTCGAAACATGGAAAGATGTTTTTTCTCATTTATTTATTAGATTACATTTACTTAGTGTTTAAGAAGTCTTCATTCAAAAATTGTTCAGGCACTTGACACCTACATATGTCAATAGTTGCTGAAAATCTAATAGACACAACACCATAAACGCAACACATGATATACAATGCATAACAAAAAAATTGTTGATATTTCATCTTTTTGGTATTTATCTATGATTAAAAATGTTATTTAGACCCATTTAAAAATTTTAAAATAGATTTCTCTTGACAAAAGGTATTTAAGGTAGAGGTATTTAAAAATAATCATCTATAAAATTAAACTAATGTATAATACCAAGTGTAGCATATGCAATTACAGAGCAGGTATGGCATATAAAGTTTGGAACAATGGCAAAAACTCTGGTAGTGATATTTTTAATTAAATTTTAGGAAACTACTTTATACATAATTATTCTTAAAATTAACTAACCCACACATGTTCAATATTAATAAACCTACAATTGATCAAGTTTGTTTGAATAGAACCTGTTTTTCTAAACTAGCTTACAAATTAACAGCATTAAAAAATATGTGGAAGTGACATTCTTTTGTTCTGGATTGTTGTGATAATAAAATGTATCTTGAAGGTCAAAAAAGAGGAGAAATTTTATTTAATCATTATAACAAATTGAAAGAAATATATATATATATATATATATATATATAACAATTCTTATACTAAATACAGATACTTAATGTAGTGTTTGTATCAAAAGATGAAATATTATAAAATAGTCTAAAGTTTATCTGAATAATAATAATAAAACTAGTTTTTGTTGAAATTATATTCGAATGTAAATATTTTTAAAATGAGTAGAGGAAATACTTTTCATATTATTGTTAATATATAAGATATTAACAATAATATTTTTCATATTATTGTACTAAAAATACTTTTCATATTATTGTTAATATATAAGATATTAACAATATTATTTAAATTTAATTTAGAAAAAAAAATTTTTAGTGTATATTAAAGGGTTTTGAAGCTGTGGAACTCCCCAGATAGAGCATTAAAATTTATTTTTAGGCATAGAAAATGTTGATGGTTTTAACTGTGACATGCAATTAAAACCGACAAATGTGGTTTTAATTGCAAAATGATCGGTGTAATGTGTAAGATCAACTTATGCAGAAAATTCCTTTCCAACAAATCTTTTAAAACAAAATTTGAAAATATTTAAAATTCCTAAGAAAATAAATTATGTTTCGTAGTAATTTTTGTCTCGCGAAATTGTTAATAGTTTGTATCTACAAACTTTAAATCAAAATATTGAATGAATCCATTTTAAACACCTACATTCAATGAAATATCCTCCCTCCAAGAGAGTCACTACTAATTATTTTAGCACTGGTCATCCCGGAAGATGTTTCTACAAAATATTTCATTTATATCTAAAAGATGCATGTGGAATATTAAATAGCATAAAAAGGCTGCTAGAATTTGTTATCCGATTTTTATCCGAATAGATTCATTATTTTATAATGGTGTTTGCATTCGAAAATTTCTTTATCTCATATATTCCTCAAGTTTCTTGCAAAATTTTCTTAAAAATTCATAAATATTGAAGAGGAATCTAATATAAATATAATTTGTTAAAAGGATTAATGTTTATAATTAAAGCTTATGTATCTTAAACGAAGAACGAAAGTAACATAGTTTGTATTACAAAAATAAATATTTGTTAAAAGAAAGAATATTAGGTTTGAATAAAAGTAAAAATGGGATAACAGAAGTTAGGTATTTAAGGCATAAAAAATTTTAAAATGTTCGAAGCCAGATAAAAATAAGGTTAATACTATTTTTTAAATGCAAGTTCCCGAGAATAATAAAGAACCGGAAAAATAATTAGAATCATAACTTGAGTTTTAAAATTTATTTCTTAAATTACTATTCCATTGAACGAATTATTAAAGAAAAATTACGTATAGTAATGGAATATTGCATATGAATTATTTTTAATGATTTAAGAAAAATATTGATAAATAAACTTAATTTTTGCAATACTTTGATAATAGTATATATATCGCTTTATTTTCCTGGTGAAATTCAAAAGGGATTTAGAATTCTTTTATTTCAAACAATTTTTTCTTCTCTTTCAAAATTTTTCATTTAAACTCAACGAAATATAACAAAGACTGAAAAAGCAAATGGAGTTATTATTTTTTGAATAAAATTTATGTAAATAACTGAAAGTTAAAAATTGTAATAAGCCTCCGGAAAATGTTTAAAGTTCTTGAATAAGTGTCCTGTAAAAGTCATACACATTGAAATTCATACATAGATTAAAAAAAATGAAGAAGAAACATGTCATTAGCAGATGTTTTTTAAAAGTTCTACCTGAACAATACAAAGAACTCTTTTGATTATAAAATAAAAATGCATTCATGAATGGTAATAGAAAATATTTATGTGATTAAGGATAAGCATTTCAAAAAAATTTAAGAAGATGAAAAATTGCAAACTTTATAGGAACTAATTATGATTTAACATTCAAATAAGAAATCGTTAGTATACAAATTTTAGAAAAGCCATGCATTCATTTGAAATAAGAAATATTCCATATAAATGTTCTTATACGAAAAAAGAACATTATCTCTTATAAAATTTAAAGAAAAAAATATGCTAAGAAATAATGTAATTATTTAATAAATGAGAAATGTAAGAGTGAACTTCTTTAAATTTAAAATACATGGTAAACAAAATGGATGATCTCATACTAAAATATCTTACAATTTAAATAATTATGTAAAAAATTCTCAAAGCTTAAAGAAGTACTCAAGGAAATTCGAAAAATTCTGGGAATATGTTTATTTTTCACTTCAAAAGAAGATAATATAATTAATTTCAGAAACTATATGGAACTAGAAATGCGTTATATGAAATCACACACATCTCTCTTCTCAATCTCTTAAAATTAATTATTAAATGCATCTTGATTATAGAAATACAAATTGTTTTAACAACTATCTAAAAATTGTAAAGAAATTTACAAGATCTTGAAGAACTGGAAATCCAGAAAAACGAAGAACTGGAAATAAAAGCCAGTATTCAATAGACTGTATTAGTTAGAAAAATTAGAAAACTTCTGAAAATTACTAAATTCATTTTAAGAAAAGAAAATCATGAAAAAAATCTCTATCTAGCTTTGTATCCTTGCTTAAAGAAACATGCCTATTTCTTTTCATACTTTAGATTATGACTTTTAGGTTATCTGATTTAGCTTCAAGACATTCACATACAGACAATTTATCGTGATAGAAGTATAAAACATTTCCAGTCCTATGCTGTGTTTTGAGGATAAGAATAATCAAAAATATCAAGCAGGATTGACAAAAAATATGGAAAACTAAATAATACTTTTTTTTATATTTCTAAAAGTATATAGAAATATCGTATGAAAAACACCTCACATTGTAAAACGGAAGAACAGCGTTGTTTTCCTAACAAAACAAGAACATATTAAAAATTTTCTTGGAGGAAATTAAATTATAAACGAAACTGAATAATAATGAGAACAAACTAGTCACAAGTGTGGTTGAACTTGAATTCAAGTGACTGGTACCAGTCATTTATCAC
Organism: Latrodectus geometricus; assembly: GCA_026290005.1. Classification (NCBI taxonomy): domain Eukaryota; kingdom Metazoa; phylum Arthropoda; class Arachnida; order Araneae; family Theridiidae; genus Latrodectus; species Latrodectus geometricus. The sequence continues at coordinate 70,968 of JAPDSC010028938.1, forward strand.
AAAATTTCTCATTATTCAAAACAATATATATCTTCATACTTAAATTTAATGTACTCTTTCTGGTCAAAAGTATTCGGACACCCAATGTTACGGATTTAGAACATTCTAGGTCGCATATCAATATTATTTTGGTAGGCCGTTTTGAATTGATGACGACCTCCAAATGTCTGGGAATACTTTCCAAGAACTTTTAATAGGTGTTCATGGGAGTTAATTTCTTGGCTTACATCATAACTGCAGTAAGTGTAGCAATAAGGATGGTCGATTTGGCTGGCTACGTAATCTACGCTTTAACTCGTTCTAAATGTAATCTATGGAATTTAGACCAGGGCTGTGAGAACAGCAATCCAGTTTTAGAACACCTATTTCGTCAAACCACGTCTGTTCAATCCTTCATGTGTGAACAGAGCAGTTATCGAGCGAGAAGGGAAATGGGCCTTTCCCGAAATATTTTTTGGAAGTGTATAATTAACCAAAATGTCCACATAAATCTCAGAATTCATGTTTCCAACCTTAGAAACTAACCGATTCAGGCCAAATTAAGAGAAACACTTCCACACAAATTATACTGCAGCACCAAATTTAACGGTTGGTACAATGAAGTCACTACAGAAACGTTCGCTATTATCTGTGCCAAATCCAGGGTGTCAATCTGCATGACAGACTGCAAAGTGAGATTCATCACTCCAAGGAACACTCATATCTACAGTCTAGTGACGAGTTTTTCTGCATAACTCTACTTAATGCTTCGCATTCTATAGAGTGAAGTTCTACTTATGAGCGGCCTCAAGAACACAAAGAATCCGAAGTTGTGAACTTCTCGATGAATAATCCTGCTGCTAACACTACCCAGATAGTAAACGGTGGTCCTCTGGATTTTCGGAGGACGTCCTTTCAGGAGCAGGTGGGCATGAGAGGACGTCCCATGTAAGTCCGTGGATGTCCTACGGACATTCCCATTCTCAGCACGTCCCAATGTCCGAAAGTGCTACTACGTAGTACGTCCGACGCACGTCCGAGACGGACGATGTTTGGACGTGATTCGGCATACATTTGGACATTCATATAACAGCCATTATTAGGTTGTTTTTTTATATAATTGGATTTTTTTTAATAATTACAAGGAAACTAATTATAGTATTCATTATAATAATTTAAAAATAATTCCATAATTATAATGAATATTATATTTTTTTAACTATATTTATAATTTTTCATTTAAATTGTTTATAGTTTTCAATTAATGAAACTTCAATTTTTTGATCTTCAACTTTTTGTATCAGTAAGAGTACATAATAATCAGAAAAGTAAACTAATATAATGCACCCTTACAGTGCCAATTAAAAATTTACTCAAAAGAAATAATGTTTCTAAGCATTTACAAAATTGATCAGGCGTTATAACGCATGATAAATTTTGGAGCATCTGAGAAATTTCCACCAACGAGGACTTGGATTTCGCTTCCCTATCTTTTCGGAGTTTTGCAGCTGCGTTGACCACGTTTTTTGGGTACTCTGCCTATACATTTCCACTTCAGAATTACATCACTCACAATGGATTTAGGCTTATGTAGAATGTCCTAAATCTCATAAACTGATTTCCTTCAAAGATGGCATCCCACGACATTGCCCCGATGAAACTCACTAAGCTCTTTTGACTTATTCATTGGTTCAAAAATGCATAAATACAACATGACAGAACATACTAGTACTTTTATAGCTTTCAATTATGCATCTAATTTCGTCATCAGTAAGAATTTTTTTTTTTTTTTTTTTTTTTTTTGTAGAATATCCCGATGTTTTTGGCCAAATTGGGTAATTCATTAGGCATATAAATTCTATAACTCTAATTACAGTTAAAACTATTTAAGTTATAAGGAGTAACATTTCGAATAACAAATTATAACTAAGAGTTCGAATTTCACTCTTTTTTACACAAACATTTCTAATTTTTTCTATTTATTTATTATCATTATTATTTTTAGGAAGGGAGAATTTCTAAGCGTTTAACACAATTACTCAAAAAATATTTTGTTTTAATAAAGAAAAAGGAAGATAAAGGATTTTAAGTGGCCACATGTTTAAACATTAGTTAACAATGCAGATATGATATTTGGAAACAAAATAATCTTTATTGTTATTAAATAGCTTCGAATATTTATGCTTTAAAATATAAGTAGAAAATAATGAGATTTCTAATAATGTTTTAAAGTATTAAAATTGTCTCTACAGCCCAAACTACAATACTATTGAACGTACTCAATAATATTAATAACAACTAAATTGGATTTTATTTCTCATAAGGAGAATTAAAAGGGATATTTCATCGAAGTTCATCAGAAATCATTTGAATATTTTCAAAGCTATTACAATATTCTCTACATAATCAACAAAAAAATTTTTTTTTAATTTTTTCTGAATTTTTTTAAAATTGTGCCAATAAATTTGCAGCAAATTATTCTTATGTTAAAATAAAAACATAGTTTTTTAAAGAAAGTATGTACTCATTATAATTTTTTAATTTAAGAAATTATTACGTTTCACGTATCCTCTTTATTTAAAAATATCAAACTGCAGAGCAAATTGTTTTGGAAGCAAATATTTCATCAACCTATTTTTGGCAAATCACTTACAGTAGAGAGTAGCCTTAAGTTTCTAGAAACAAATTTTTTTAAAACTCTTATAAATAAGCTTTCCGGAAGACAGGATAAGAAATGGATTTTGGATAGCTGTTATCTACATTTGTCATAATTTATCAACTAGAAAGAAATGGTTGTCAGTAAGCACCTTTTCAATCTCGTTTTTAGATATTAAAAGTAAATTTCTTGATATAAATTAAATACAACAGTATCAATGATTAAAGTAAAGATAGTTTTTAGGATAATGTTGGTTGGTTGAAAATAGTTTTCTAAAAGTAATTGAATTACACTTAAGTAAATCTTAAATAATTAATTTTCCATTCCTGAATACTAATGATAATTCATTTAATTTTGCATCATAATTTTAATCAGCAAAAGATTGTAGATCAATTTTTAGTAAATATTATCATTGTGTAATGATGCAGTTATTGCATGTATATCAATCTATATTATTAATAATATAAATACGATGTGTTTGAAATTGCCTTTTTATAAATACTGTACAATTTGAATTTAATATATTGAAATTATTTCTTCAAAAATTATATTGCTTTCCCTTTTTACCAAACATATAGTTATAATTTTATATTGACTTCATAATTTCAAAAATAAGAAAATAGCAGTATATAGAAATATATAGAGAGCATAATGAACTGAACAAGTTTGAAATAAGTTTTATTAAAACAATCAATAAAGTGAAGTAAAAACTACTATTTCATAAAAAAAAATATTTCCTATCTGTATAAATTGTTATTTATTCCAAAAGATTTATTCAGTTGCTGAGCGAACAAGTTATTTGCTCCTTAAACTTTAGAATCGTATTTTTCATTCATACTGAACTGTTATTAATAAAGACTAAATTTTTAAACTATTTTAATTTATAATTATTATTTTTGAAATAATTATTATTATATACTAGATTTTTTATGCAAATACTTCTCTCAGATATTTCCCACAAATCTACAATTTTTTTCCTTGCAAATACAGTTTGTTTCCACCGTTTTAGAAATAATGTAAAAGCCACTAAGAGATTTTTGCCATGCCTTATTAAACTAAATGCAATTTTTTCATTAAAAAAAAATTTATTTCCTAAAAATTTATCATTATTATGTTTTATATTTAGCAACGACTATTAATGAAAAACTACTGCAGCAAAAAATTTTATTGATTACAATTCAGTTAAAATATCGAAGAATAACTTTCAGGTGGACAGAATGCAGACAAATCTGCCTAGTATTGGATCAGGAAAACAATGGGGCCAATAAAGCACCACTAACATAGAACACAGTATTTTTTGTCCCACCCCGAATGCGCCCCGTTGTCGTAACCCGCGTGCCCTCAGATATCTTAATGAAAACAAACACCGGGGCTTCGGGAACGGTCGCGGCGTTCATTTCCGTCTGTACGGAGTAAAATAACAAATGTCTTCACTTAGAACGCCGGTCGAAATGTAATTGAATCGCAGCAGCGGTCACCAATTTCCTGTCGCAAAGGATAAAAGGATCCAGTGGCGACATCCGGTGGTTTGGCGAGAATCTATATATATTGTGCTTCCCCACCCTGCCCCCCACCCGGTTTCCGAAAGTGCGTGACTCAGTACTCATGTAATTGCACCAACTGACATGCAACTTTCAGGTTGATGTATGTATTTGAGTACTTATTCTGTAATGGATTAGTTGCCACTGCTATGTTCTCCACTGCTAGTCATTATGTAGTATTACTTGGCCATAGAGGCCGATGCCATCGAGCTAATAAAAAGGGCTTCGGAATTTGTATTTGTAAGGAAGTCGAGGGATTCATTCGATTTGTCGCTCGTCTATTTATCTTTATACCCCTTTCGTTCTGCCTGTTACATTACTATTATTAAAACTGGAACCGTTTTACTCGGGAGTAATCGCCTTGCATTTGTCTTAATATAATCTATCCAGAATGATTGGATTTCGCGCGGTGAATAGTGCGATTCACTATAGCTCGGAACGATCTGTCTCAATTCAATGACAATCCGTTGCCACAAATCAAAAATTAAATTAGATTGCAAAGATTCGGAATGTAAAGGAAGCAAATTGCCATTTGTTACTTTCGGGTTAAAACTTCCGTTTTCTACAATAAATAGTGCCTAGGAAATAAGTGACATTTTTTAATACTGCCAAATATCACAAAATCAATGTGGAAATTTTCTCTGCACTAAAGGAATACATGAATTTCTGAATCTTTCCGAGGAAATGTTATTTAATATCAATTTCAATTCTATAGGTTTTTCATGAAAAAAAATTAGTATTGAAATTTTAAAAGTTAATAAAGGCGAAATACAATATGATCGTATTTAAAGTTGTTATTTCAGGATACTGTGTAGAATAAGAATAAAAATTATATTAAATTTTATAGGTACATTCATGAATGTATCTTGCTTGGGTAAATACTAAAATCAAAAAAATAAATAAAAATTCCTTTTTCTTTACTTTCAAACCAAATGAGCAGTTAAGAGTTTCCTAGAAACATTTAAAGCAGTCATTTTCGTGTCAAAAGTTTTTATACCTTAAGAGCGGTTTTTCCTTATCTGGGTTTTTCCTTATCTGATGCAGCTAGGATGTGGAATGATAATTATTTACATTTCTCTAATTAAAATTTTATTCTGTTTTTTTCAATCATATTTTCCATTATTCTGTCTAATAATTCTAATTGTAAAATATTAATACCCCAATTTTTCAATGTAATTGCTAACACTGATCTCTCACACACTTTGTAATAGTTTATGTAACAATTAACAATCACAAAATTTGTACATGAGAACTGATTCAACAGAAACTCAAACTTTAAAGTGGAATCTGAATTCGAATCAAATGAGTTGAAAAATATGTAAAATTACAAAAATTGCTATAAAGTGTTTTTATAATTTTTCACTCTTTTTTCAGTATTCTGTTTTTGATTTGGACATTTAACTAAATTTATTAATACACATGGTTAAAATGAAATGTTTTCTACATTAAGTTGAAGTTATAGAATAAATTTTAATCGTATAATTTGTAATTTACGTTCTACTTTAACATAAAGACAAGTTAGAATAGAATTCAAAAAAGGAAAACTTCTTTTGTAGAAAAATAGAGACTACCATTTTTTATGAAGGAATAAAGTTTACATTTTTCATGTAAAATGATTCATAAAAAGAGCACAAACGCTTTCAAGAACAACATATTTTTCATTAAAGATTATGCAAAGAAAGAGCGTAAGAAATGTATCTAGGTGAAAGAATCGATTCTATCGTGAAATCGGATTTAAAAATTGATCGTATCGATTTCAAAAGCCATTTCCCCATCTTCTGTCTACAGGATGAAAATATCTCGATTCTTCCCTGACTTTTCCCTTTTTATCTCCTCCAAAATTCCCAAGCCATCAGTTTGCTAAAGTACTTACGTCTCTGTTTGGGGTACGTAGTTTATTTTATATTTATGTTCTTCTTGCTTTTAAGGAAAACCAATAGCTATGACACTACTTTTGAATGTTTTTTAGAGTGATGAACTATTTTACAAAAAAAAAAGTCCAGGACTAATTTCTGAAAATGAATACATGTAAGATTACATATGCTTCCAAGGAAAGCATAACTTTATTGCAATTTTCTTGTATTATTAAATGAATGGAAACAAAATCTTGAATTGATGGTATCAATAACCTTTTTAATCAATACTTTATTTGAACAGTACATCAATTTAGACTTTACATCGAACAATTAACATTTGCATTGATATAATTATTCATTTACCATTTGCGTCATTTAAATTCATTAATTGATAACTTTTGATAGATATTCGTTCCTTAAACACAAAAACGAAAATAAAGGAAAATAAATTGGTTTAATTTTATTTACAATTTTTTGTTGATTTCATTCACAGGAAAAATAAACGTTTGGTTTTTAAAAAATAATAGAAATGAAAGGATTAGTCTTCTAAAAATGGAGAAAACCATAGTCTTCTAAAAATTATAATTTAGATTACATGATAAACTAAATGCAGATTGGGAATTTCTGAACTAATGGGGTACTATAAATTTTCCAAAACAATCTTTTCAAGGCAATGATTCTGTTAATCGTAAAATGTCCTTAAAACATATAAAGTTTCAATATGCTTTCGTTGAATATCCATACCAATCGCACACATGCACATTCAAAAGAATAGGTTTCTTTCCTTTTAAAGGAAAAAAATCCAATAATACAAATAAAGCACTGGATATAAGAAATTCGAGAGAGCATTTTCAGAACAAAAGTGGGAGTCTTTGAGTAGCAGCTTAAGACACTGCGTCTCTTTGCAAACAAGATTCCAGAGAATCTTCTCTTGTTGAGAACATCTATAAAGAATGCATTCGAATTACTAGTGAGTCGGCGACCCCCAACCGTTCACTGACTTATCGGCGTCTGGTGTCATCAAATATACATGTCTTCTGTAGCACATGGTATCCTGTCAGGGTGTAAAAGGATTCAAGACTCGATTTCCTTGTTTAATCCAGACAGAGGAGGAACGACTCGTCCTATTTGACAGGGATTTCAGGAAAGCTTAAGGTGCTCAGATTCCCGGGAACTTCAGGGAATAATGCCAGATCAGATTTTGTCACCAGGATATTAACTCGAATCCTAATGTTTCACGAGTTCATTGCGTTATAGAGCTCTGTTGATGAATAGACTAAAATGCAGCTTTAATATTACATAAAATTTCCTTTCATTCTGTTTTAAGTAACTTCTATAAACTCGTAATTTTTCTGAATGTTTCATTGAGAAATTATTACCATTAATTAAAAATGTGGAAATAGTTAAACATCTGTTTTGTATTTTTCATTTTATTACTTTTAATTATTTAAAATTGCCTAGTAAGTAAGTAGAAACTATATAATTTGAATAAATAATGCTGTTTGAGAAAAGTATTTTATTTAAAAACATAAAATTTTCAGAGTTTTTAGTTTTTAAAGGTTTTTTTTTCTCTATAAAATAGTTAAATATCATATTCTTCAAAATTAATTATATTCTTATATTCATATATAAAAATATAGGAATGCAAATTGTTCTTTAAATAATTTTAGTTCTGAATTGAGCATACAGTCTTAGAAATTTAACATTTTTCATAAATTGTACTTGTATAACGGTGTTAATAAAAATATTAAGAACTATTAAGAAAGCTAAAAAAGCACACAATTATTTCATTATTATAATAAATTATTTCATTATTATAATTAATTATTTCAATTAGTTTTAAATATAAAAAAATAAATAAAATAAAATATTTTGCTTAAAAAAAATTATTAATATAAAATAAAAAAAAAATATATGTTACAATCAAATATTTTTTATGTGAGAAATAATAACTCGTAAAATCAGAAACAGAAAATATGAAGTCTTACAATAAAATAAACAAAATATATATTATCATTATTATTAAAAGTATTAAATATCACATTGAAATACTGTTGAGTTATCAGTACATTCAACAACTGCATGCGTTAAATGTTGAGATAAAAATCACAACGTGCAAATTAATGCTACTAATCATTTGTTCAAAATTTAATTTTTTCATAACAAAATCTACTGCATTATCATTAACAGTTAAAATTAATGAAAATTGTTTGGAATATTTAAAGTAAAATTGACACTGAAATATGAAGTCCAGTTTGAGTTTTCGATGCATTATCAACATCAGCCGTTATTAACGGTATTAAAAACAAACAAAAGTGGACACACATATAAGGCTATTGATTTTTTAAAACAAGCTATCTATTAAAAATGTTACTATCAGATTAATTTAAGGAAAATATTAAATTTTTTTGTTATTTTTGTAAATTTTCTATTATATCTGTTGCTTTCTTATAGAAGACAAATATGTTTTATTGTCATTACTTTAGGTTTGTGCAAAAGATTTTATGTAATAATCATAATTGTCAGTATAAATTCCTCACAGATGTACTGCTATAATATTTCACCAAGTCAAGGGCATCAGTGAAACAAATGAGCCGATGCAACATAGACTGAGGCCTCTTAAAATATGAATGGCCGTCTGAAGCCCCCCAATAAATATATTGCTCCATGGCCACAAAGAACCGGGACAATATAGATATACACATACCACTCTCTGGGTCCGGCCATATTTTCCAAACATCGCAAATAAACTCTTCCAATATACTTCCACTTTGCTGGTTATTTACCCTCAGGAAAAACTGTCTGGCCTTCCTTTTTGAAATAAAAAACATAATAAATGCCAAAGATTTCCCTCCCTCTCTCTATTTTCATCTTTCCTTATATAGTCTTTCCCCTCTTTCTTTCCAAAAGTCGCCTGTATAGGATACGGAAGATGCCATTTTTATATCAGAGCAAAAGCACAAATCAGGTCCACCTATGCCTTCAGGCGAAAAGAAAGAACCCCTTTCTACGCGTAAATATATAGATATATATATATTTGTATTTTTTTTTCCTTCCTCATTCCTTTTTACGGAGTTCTTCTACCTTCCCACCCACCCAACACTTCCCATCATGTGATTTTGTGGAAAGAAGACGCAAGAGTTCGTATATGTGCCATCGTCTTGTCAAACGGCACCGAAAACCTCAGTTTGCGTGGGAATAAAAAAGGGCTTCCACCGTATAAAAAAAATGTCTCTTATTTCTTTCCCACACCGGTTTGGGGACTTTGGTGAGGAAGGATATTTTTTATCGATCCTTTTTCTTCCCTTTCTGTTCTTTCTTTCCTCTATGAGGTGCTCCGGAGTGATAGATAGTTGGAAATTCTGGGGGTAAGTGAGGGAGGAATGAGGATACTTGACCCCTGAAAGGATGAAGCAGACGTGACTTAGGAAGAGGGAGGCAAGTGGTCAGCACATTTGGCATCAACTCGCCATTTCGGATGCATGCTGTTCGAATTATTCTTCAAATAAAGACTGCTCGTAATTACCTAGCATTTCATAATTTCTAAAATGGTTCATACAAATCTATATTGTTATTTTATAACTTAAATTCATAAAATTATAATAATTTTAGTGAATTATAACAGTAGGAAATATATAACAGCTTTCCATTATAAACATATGCTCTCACAATGATAAACTATGTAACTAATTTATTGGTTTATATATATTGTTTCCTGAATACTATGTATTTTAAAAATGGTAAAAAAGGTTAAGTAACAATAATTATAGCTACAATTAAAAAACAGTTTTAGCCCCCAGACAAATATTGTTATATGATTAATACAAATAAAAATATATTGCTTCTTATAGAAATTTATGATATTATTAGGTAATTTACAAGAAAGTGTGTTACATGTATATATATATATATATATATATATATATATACATGTAA
>JAPDSC010028938.1:103714-115093 GCA_026290005.1 Latrodectus geometricus
TAATGAGGAGGTCAATCATCCTCAGAAAACATTTAGACAGTTGTTGCCAGATGACCTGCTTGTTCCAAAGCTCCATCATAAAGTTCTATGAAAAGTGTTATCCGGTTGAAAATTTATAACCATCTGTACCTGCATAAGACAGATAATCTCTGACTGATTCAATATCCAGGCGTATAAGTAATTCTAGATGTAATAATTCTGACTATTGATTTCTTAGGTTCTTTGTTTCCAAATTTCTTGAAAATTTAATCCTTTGATTTCACTATAATATATTAATCTAATAATTATTTATTCGCATTTCTTCAAATTTAAAACCAATTTCATATCATGTAATTTCAGAAAAGGTGTCTGTTTATACGTTTAGTGTTTGCTTAGTGACAATAAAAATCGTTGTTTAAAAAAGAAAACGTAAAATTAATTTGAAATTGAAAAGTATAAATCTTCTATTTAATTTGTATAATTCCATTTTCTTAAAAAGATTAGCCTCAACTACCTGAGTTACAGTTATAATGACTATGTGGAATCGTTTAAATAAAATTACGATGGGCAATCGTTGATAAGCTAGTCTATATACAATCACGATTAAAAGTTTATTTTTGTGCGTGTTAATGTATGGTGACAAAAACAATATCTGAAGACATCGGATACAATTACTAAACAGATTGGACATGAATCACAAAATCTTTGGAGGATCACTGTATAAGTTATCTTATATGTTTACCTTATGCATTGTATATGTTTACGGTGCCATAGTAATATGATAACGTGACTTCTAAATGATATTATCCCTAAAGAGGACATAGCACTAATCTGAAACCTATTTAAATCCATTGACTTTATGTCCGCTTCTATAACTAATCGAGCTTCAATACACAAAGTTATTTTTGACAAGTTTTTCTAGAAAGAATCAATATCACCTTTTAAACATCCAAGAAGTCAGTCGTCTTAGCTGCATTGGTATCCTTGTATCATGAAGTGGAATCATGTTGAATGGAAGTACACCACTCCACACTTTAGTATTGTGAGAGCAGTATTCTATGAAAGAAAGAATCTCAAATTCTATACTAACTTTTTTTATTAGCTGAAGGAGGCAAATTCATGTGGCTTGATTGGCTAGGCATCATTCTTATTACCTTTCTATACCAGTCAGCCTATGATTCTTCATACTCATTAAAGGCTGCTGGAATTTGTAAAATTGCTCATGATCACAAAGTTTTCCAAATGAAATGATACCTCCGGGAGTTCAAATGCCAATATAAATCCATGAAACTACCATTTAAATCGAATGGCCTACAATCTTCTATTTGTTTCTTCCTTTAAATAACGAAGATCCATGTCTCATCTGATTAACGGGAATTATCTTCTATATAAAGAGTAGAAAAATATCAAATCCTTTAGAGTAGGTTGCACAACTAATAGAATCTTCTTAATTGGATTTAAAAGTCAAGGCACCTCTGCTAAAAACATTTTGTACCAATATCCAAATCCCAAATAACTTTGCTTCATTTATTAAAAGCTTCCATTTTGTTTATGAAATCAAAAGAGCCTTTACTCTATGACTTCATAAGCAATCTCTATATCTAAAGTAGAATTCCTTAGTATCAAGAATGCGTAAAGTTGCCAATCGAGTAAGTTCTTGTTGAAAATATCTCATCGTATGAAAAGTATGAAGTTGTTTTCTGAAATAATAGTGCCCAGTAATGAATCTCACAATAATTTATCTTTTGTCTTAGCATCTATAATTTTCCAAAACAATTTTCGCAAATAATTTATAAATAATACTTTTAACATGGAGCTGCACCGAAGATTGCCAAACTTTATTCATCTTCTGTTTTTCCCATCTAAGAATAACTCTTTTAACGGTTTTTAAATAGATGATACAGAAGGGCTCTGCACCAATTGCATTAGAAAATTATTACTGTTTTGTAAGCTCGTCACCTTTTTCATTATTTTCTACACCTACATGTCCTGGCCAATAAGGAAAGAAGAACTCCCGACCCCACAAAGTAGCACTTGTCGACAGTTATCTGTTAGAGGAGAATATTCTCTGATATGTTATAACCAGTGAGTACTGCTGACCTTAGTCTCCTATAGAGCTTGAGGAATACTCTAAGAGGAGCCATTATGTACATAAATCAATATCGTCCTCCCAGAACTTCTCAGATGTTAAAATCTGTGAAAGAACAGAAACTACTAGCACAGTTATCAGTATATAACTTCATTAAAAGTATGAGAATTCATTTATACAGCAATGGGAGTGGCAAATGTATAGCTGTACAAGGATGTTTAGTGTACACGTGTATTTTGTACACTCTTCTTACAAACAAAACAGCAAATAGTGCAGCACAATCAAAATAAGCGAAATATGCGTCAGGTGACTAATCATAGTTTGATAAATGTTGGTCTCATTTGTACGCAAGCCTACATTAAACTCCTAGGCCAAGTTTTTCTGTTTTACAGAACAAGGTATTAGTGTACCAAATTTGTATGTAGTAAATCAATATTTTATCAAAATATCTCACATTTTATGTTCTTAATTTGTTTCAGACAAAATTTTATAAACATTGTACGTTTATATACTTACTATGTATGCTATGAACTCTACAATGTAATTTACTTATCTATAAAATTTAATATCTATGAGATTTTGAAGAGTGCAAACATAATCCTCATTTTGTTAGTCAAACGTGTACAAAATGATAGTTTATAGTATGAAATAGTAATAGTTTTATTTTGATGGACTTAGTTACATTTACATTTTTCTACTGATAAAAATTAATTCTTAATTTTATACCTTTCATAAAGGTAAATTATAAAAAAGATATTTAATAAGTCAAAATCAATGATCATATAAAAAAGAAATTTAGTTCTATTTTAAATATGAATGAAATTAATCTAATTTTAGATTTGGATGAAACCATCTTGCACTTTTCTCTTCTCCTCTTAAAGCAATTTCGTAATTGAACATATTCTGAAAACAGTTTAAGTTTGATTTCAGATTTAAATAATTAAATTTCATTTAGAGTCCTTCGAAGAGAAAAAGAACATTCGTCTAACCTTTTACGAAATATTACTTTTCCCAACGCTAAGAAAATTTTATCCGTTTTAGTGTTTATGAAGAATGATTTACTTTGAAGTTTGTTTATTCGCAACATGTTGAATCTTCCCCTATTTTTAAGCTGATTACGAGAAGGTTAGGTAATTTTCTGCCCTAGAATGTCGATAGGTAAGTGATTGAGCTAAAACATCTCGCTTCTGCCGATGAAACTAATGGATTGTGGATAATAAGATTGTCGGTCATCAGGAATTATTTTAATGGCCTTCCGACAAGGTTATTCGCTTTAGTTCGCGAGACAGGGGATAAAATATATGCGTTAATGGAATACTGCTTTAAAATTTTACTACATATTTATCGAAAAGCTTCTATCTAGGATTGGGATAAGATTCTGATGACTAAGCAGATATTTTTTAACAGAGAATTGTTAATATTTTAAAATGTATTTCTTTCATTTTTTATTTTTAAAAATAAAGACCGATAAATAATTGTCAGAATTAATTTTCTAAAGATGTTAAAGAAAATATTTTAAGCGAAACTTACAATCCTAGAAAAAACTGAAATAATATTAATAAATAAGTACAACAACAAATGGAAATAGTCAAAATTTAACGTATTCAAAAGCTAACTTGTTGAAAAATTCTATTCTAATTAGAAAGCTTAGAATTTGAAAAATATTTCATTTTTGTGTTTTTATATATATGTAGCGTTATAGCTTCTGAATAGTTAACTGATAGCGATCTAATAAAGATAGACACTTTTTTAGGCACTCTCTTATGTAAGATAGTGAAGTTTTGATTGGTATATTTACGTTGCCTTTAAGTTAAACACTGAGATATTGTCAATGAGTTGAGATGTATTATTCTTAAAGAATCTTCGACCATCCAAGTTTCATTTGTATCTCCAAGCTAAAAAATAAAAAAATTAAACAGTATATAATATACCTAGTTTAAAAGATAATGTCTCATTTCCAACAACAGTCAAGTGACAATAGACATTATCGAATTTTGCACTTTCTAAGTCAACATCTTCAGCTCCAGCAGAAGTACAGCAAACTTTTGTTCAATAATCTGAATAGACTCTACCAAAACTAAAATTATTGATTTTATCAATCCCAGTTAATTCTTGCAATGTAAAATAATATAATTAACATTTCCTATGGATACTATAATATTTTTTTGTATTATCGAACAGGAAAACTTGCTGCAATTCTTTCACACAAATATGAAAACGTACAGCTAATAATTTACTGCAATTCCTTGATATAATTTTACTTTACTTTTAACACACATAATGTTTATGGAATTTAACATTCTATATTTTATTTTCATGAAGAATTTAGAAAAAACTGATCATGCACTATGAAACAATAGAAAAATATACTATAAGTTAAATTCAAATATTTGTTAAACATATATTTTTTTAAATAGTTCCTGAAATCTAAAGCCACATAATTTTCTGAGCATATCTGTAAGCTGAGGTTCCTTTCGAATCATTGTTGAAGCTAATAGTAAACAAAAGAAATTATTACAGTTGATTAATCTAACAGATAAATAATTTACCATGCTTTTGAAATATAAAGTTTGGATAATGGCTTCTCTAGTAAGAACATGCCTACTGTTGAATTTATACTAAATCTGAATTCAACGCTGTTGATAATTATATTTTTTCTTTTGGTGATCAGTCTGCGTGTTTTTTATAACTCCACAATATACGTTTCAGAAGTATTCCCCCCCCCCCCTAGTGTGATGCACTTTTTCACCTAAATTCACATTGGTCTGAAATGTCATGTTTTTTTTATTATTATTTATTCATTAATAATAATGATTAGTAAGAAATATGGTTGATAGAGAGTAGGCTACGATCATTGTTTTCTGTTGAAACTAAATGTTACTTCTCATGACACTTAATTTAAGAGCCTTTTTTTATTAAAATATTGGTTGTATCAAAACTATAGCTTTGTCAAAATTCAGTGAGAGTGTCTTCGGAATATTTGTGACAGCTTGAGATCATTCATCCAGCAGGATGATCAATAAGATTACCTTGATGGGATCATTTAAGCAGTACGTTGATCACGCAAAACTTTTCACTGATCTAAAAACCAATTCATACCTTTTGTGGCAAGAAATGCTTCAATATTTTAGGGGATAATATGCACTAAAACTATAGCATAAGTTTCACCCTACAAATTATATTTCACCTTTTAAGTCTGAATTTTTTCTAATTTACTAATATAGATAGCATCAATGAACAGATAAATGTTGTTAAGTATTGAAAATATTCTTGGTAGTTTCAAAAATCATATATTATTTCTAGTATTCAGACATGCATTAGTATTTAATGGGAAGGGGTGAGTGCATTTTAGTGCTTACCATAAAACAGCTACACAAAAAGAAAAATAAACAACAAAAACTTATTGATTTGTACCGATATAATATAGACAGAAGCCACGATAAAATTTAGTTTGGGATATACATTTTGTAATAATCCATATATTGAGTTGTCATCCTATTTCTGAAAGAATTGAGACTTCATAATTTGTTTTCTTAATCTGCAGAGTTTGTATAATAAACATAGATACTTCCAACTATGGAATTTTTTCAAAATTCTGTAAGCTGAACCGGAATTCGTCTTAAAAACGACATCAGGTAATTCTTGCATCGAAAGACTTAATTCATCGGATTCCCTATACATTTATCAAAACCTAAAGTGTGCAAGAAAAATCCAAACAACGGATGACATAACTTTCACCATCGTGTAGCAACATAATCAAACAAATATATCTCTCAGCCAAATATATTTTGAAGTGTTCGGTTTAGTTTCTTGTTTCAAAGATACCTTTATTGCTTGAGATTCATGAGATTCTCCTAAATTCAAGTAATACTATAGAAGAATGAGAAATCATATTTCAGTTCAGAATGATAGTAGCAAGACATCTATTCAAAATGATTGGTTTTTTTCTGGGTGGAAAAATATTCGTAGATTGTTTTCAGTTCAAGAAAATATTTAGATTAAGTTTATTTTCTTTTTCAAGCCAGACGAATTTTATAACATAATTTAACATATAGAGTTTAAACCTATTAATAAGTTTCTCCTTTTATATACATCATCCTTTATCCTTTGATATTTTCCTATGTTGTGTTATATTAAATCACTTGAATTATACGTTTATCACTTCAGCATTTTCCTCATTTATTAAATTTTTATTTGCAAATAACAAGAATTTGTTTCCATTAATATAAGCGTTTTCAGATTTTGTTACTTTACAGAAATTCTATATTTCTGCTGTTTTCAAACTATTTTCACAAACCCTTATCTATTTGTGAAAGAGAATGATTCTTCGAATGTCACTTATGAGCATTCTTATGAGAATCTGAAAGAAACTTTCTCTCTATTTAATAACATCTAAGAAACATAATTCCATTTACAAGGTTTTAGAATTTTTGGAACTCATGAGTAGAATAGTATATTACTGAAATGTGTCTAGCTTGCTATTTTATACGAATGTATAAACCTATCGATCCTGGTATCAAGTATTACATATAACTATGAATGTTGATATCAAATATTGCAACTATGCGTATATTTAGCTGATTTATATCTACTTTATCTCGAGAAAAAAACTTTCGTAAGGGACTGAATCAGTTAAATTGGCAAATAGTTATGATTGAAAATAAGGTTTCTAATTTTCAATAAAGTCAAAGAAACTTGTACATTGATAGAATCTATACATTACAGTGTTAGAGGTTATAATGAACTTCCTTGACTGAATTGTCAATTTGGAAGAGTAAATTAGATAACACCTCTTTTGGAACATACAAATTTGTAAAATTAATAATAAACTATCATAATGTTTTAAATCTAATTAATATTTATATACACGTTAAAAATTTTGAAAGAAGAAACTTTTAAAATGACTTGATATAGTGTTTCATTCTCATGGAAAAGCATGGAAAACGTTTTACGCCTGCTTAAATTTATCATTTATCTATCGATTTGAAATTTGCTTTAATTTTATCTATCGATTTGTTTTAATTTGTCTATCGATTTGAGAATGTATACATGAAATGTGGGATGCATGAATTTACCATTCAATGTAGAAAAGAGATTCAAGTACACATCATCAAATTACATAACACCTCTAATCAATTAACTGTCATAAAATGATCATGGACAAAGTCAATAAATTAATGCAGTATGATAGTATTATTTTCTTAATGTATTCTTTTTATATATTTCAGTTAATACTGAACAAAATATTAACTACAATTAATATTTTCCGAAGGAGAAGAATTAAATTAAATGTAAATTTTTCCTAAATAAAAAGAAATTTTAAATAATAAGGAACTGGAAGATTCTTGTGAAAATATTGACTTTGCTGAAATTCTTTCATTAATTCGTGAAACTGGTATATCCTAAAAATAAAGATTTGACAAAATGTTTCCCCTGCAACAATTACTAGATAGAAAACTTTATAACAAGTATATGAATTTAAAAAAATAACAGAAAATTCAACTAATAGAGTATTCTTTTTATACACCCATAACGTGAAAGGAAAAAACAAAAAAAGAGAATAGTCTTAAAATGTAATAAAGAAGAAATAAAATCACTTGAAAGATATGAATAATATTGTAAGCAAAATTTTCAAAAACCAATACAAGAAAAAAAAAAGTTGTGACAAAAGTTTATTTTGCTTACATAATTTTAAATTACAATAAAGAAATTGTTGTTAAGTGCATAATGCAGTCTTAAAAATAAACCATTAATTATAAATAATCATAAATTACATCTTCCATCAAAATTAAATTTCATAACAATTATCAACAACAATATTAATTCATTTTACTACAATAATAATTATTTAGGAAATTTTCATATTGAATATAATCACTTTTTAATTTTTTAATGAATTTTGACGAGGGAAAAACACACGCCATCTATTGATAAAAATTTGAAAGAGAAATAAAATGTAAAGCAAAAATATTTACTCTCTTATTTTATTTCCATATATCCTTTATGTCGTAAAATTGTTAAAACAAATTCGTATCCAAAAGAAAAAAAATTTTAAAAAGTATTTTGTAAGAGTGTTACAAAACAACCAGCAAGTTTAGTTTATATTCTAATACCTGCATATAATTTTTACTTTAACATGAAAATTATCATATTATTATCATTAATTATGAGTACGGATTAATCAGATTATTTCACCTTTAAAAATTAAAAAAAAATTATAAGAAGCTTATATCTAAATTTGTAACTTAATTACTTAAATTTTTAGTTTTTAATTAAAAATTATAACATGTTTTTAACTAAAAGCTGTAAATTTAAGTTTTTATGAGAAATATTTATGCATTTAAGCCATTATATGCCTTAAATTCCTTCTCAAAACCTAATCATTTTACACACATTAGTTATCCGATGATATAATGAATATTTGTAAATTTAATTACGTATGTGAATTATAATACTAAGTGTAATTATAAATGTATGCAAATATTTAATTTACAACTATATTTTAAAATATAAGCAATTTATTAAACATATAAACAATATTATTATTCTTGAAAAATTTATAAAACATTTTGAAGATTCTAACACTTTTATTTTTTCATTATTCCATTTTTATTAGAAATATTTCTTAAAACTAATAGTTACTTTACTATGATATAATCATTCTTTTAATCACTGGAAACTAAAACTTTTAAGTTAATAAAACAAAACATATTTTCTCAAATCGGAAAAATTGAGTAATTATACGTCAAATTTATTCTGTTAAAGTATCAAGCTTACCTTACCATTCATAGCTAAGTTATATAAGATTACATTTGTAAATTACATTAAATATGTTCCATATATTATACTATCCTTAGATATATTTTCACTTACGATGATAATTTATTGATTTCACTCTAGTTTTGATACATTTTTACTAGTTTTTCAATATTTATTTTTTTCTTTTAAATACTTCTATATTTCGCATAAATATGATTTTTTACTTAAATATCATTTTCAATTCTTTTATTTCTTTCCCAAGGTATTACTTACTTTCCAATGATATTTTTAGTAATTTTTTTCTTTATAAATGCATATATCAAAATTGGAAGTTCAACCTACAAATTGTAGAACTGAAAACAGAAGCCTTGACCAATAAATGACCTCCAGGTATTTTAGATTTTAAACTAACTTACAATTATTTTTAATGAAGCATAACACAATTTATTGCCCTAACACGAATGACTTATTGCATAAATTAGATTTTAACTAAAACAAACTAACAACAAGTGCAAATATAACATTTTGAAAATTTTAATAAATTAGAACCACAATTTCCCCTTATGTTTACAGTGAAAGACATTACATCTTAGAATAGCGGTGATTTAACTCTATACAAAATATTCAATAATTTACAAATTTTAGCCTCAATTTACTCCTACTTGTATGCATTCTGTTTAAGTATCCAAATATATAGTATTCTAATCATTAATTCCACAATTCTCCACTCATCTTAGGTCATCAACCCTAAATGTCCGTTAAAGATTGGAAAACATTTCCAAAACGTATTTGTATGTAAAATTATCGTATATTTAGAATCACGCAATAAATTTTACAAGGAAAAGTTTTAAAGAATAATCCCCAATCGTGTAAACTAGTGATTTGTGTTTATATATTAATTAAATAATCAACAATCTAAATAAATTATTATTAATTTAAAATAGCTTATATTTAATTTGGAAATTTATATATAATTATTCAGAAATTTTAACTTTATTATTTAATAAATAAAGAATGAATTTTTCCACATTCTACTTGATATTCAAGATTTTGTAATTGTTGTTATAACGTAAAATATCTTGGTAATTTAATTAAAATACATTTCTTTGTTATCAATTTAAACTAATTGTCTAGTTGTTATCAATTTAAACTAATTGTGTAATTGTCTAGTTGTTTGTCAATCTATAGTCTATTTTGGATACAAATACTAATCCGACTGAAACTTACAATTTGAAACGGGCTTCAAAACAATACAAACATTCTTGATCCAGGTAGGAGTCACATTCATGAACCTATTGAAAAGGAGCACTATTTCCTTACACTTTTCTAAAGAGAATTGGATATTCAGATTAAATTTGCATAGGATAACATCCCAAAAAAGAAATTTTAAGCCTTATATCACATATTACATAATATGAAACTACATACTATGAAGCCGAAAATGCTATTTTACAGAAACATACAAGTTATGATATAATATAAACCGTGAAAGATACGGTTACGCTTTTAAGAATTACGCCTTTGTACCTTGATCTATATACAATTTTACTTGTATTTATTAATTTTTCATAGCTAATAGAATTCAATTTGTTACAAATCACTATAAACATATTTAATTCCGATTGTAGTTTTATCATTTGAATGAGAATTTCTAGTTTATTCCATTATTTCAGTCCTAAGGTTATCATTTTAGTTATTATATGTATATTATTAATATACTGATTGTTGATATTTAATTTACTTTCAAAACAAATTAAATACCGATATAAATATTGTCTAATAATATTTAACTGGAAGTATTATGTTTATGTAGCTTAAATATATAATTTTGTTTAATTAGAGAAAAACTGTATACCTTGAGTAATTTAAATTTCTTTCCTGTAAATATTAAATCTATAGTAATGTAAAGTACTTTCGTAAAACAAATTTTTGTGTATATTGTATTTGTGTTCTTTGATAAGAATTATCTCTCACTCAGTTTTCACAGTCGGAGCAACATTTTCCCCCACACAGGACTTCAAGAGATCCAAAACTCAAGCAACGAGTTTTCTTTCTTTGATAATCTCTCACTCATGAAGAGTAAATATAGCCATAACCGTGCCTTTTAATCGTGCTCATCCATTTGGTGACTATATAGCTGCTAGGAAGAGAACTTATAGCGCCTGTGTACGCGTGCGCAATTGAGAATACCGAGCCGAGCCTCTTTTACGTTAATGCCAATTAGTTGATCTGATGGGAGTTTCTGAGCCACTGGAGTAATCAGGGTTAATGGCATGGACTAGACAGGGATGTTCTGATGGTCACGTGACGAGGTTGCTGTAAGTGGTGAAGTAGTGTGGTCAGGCGACATGAAGTTATCACGGATAGAGTGATGCGGAAAGATACCAATGAGCAAAAGTAATAAAATGGAACACAGCTTATTAATGAAGTTATTAGAATCTCATAAGTTTTCGTTTTCTTACCCTTTATGAAAAGGCTGAAAAGAGATTCCATAGAACAAAAACGAAATCTAATAAATCTCGGAATAGAATTCGTAAGTTAAAGCAACGTAT
>JAPDSC010028938.1:120093-148097 GCA_026290005.1 Latrodectus geometricus
GATAAATAAAGATTTCGGTTGTATAACACAAAAATGAAGTAAGATGTTTTCATAATGCATTCATTAATATGCTTTAATTTTGTAATACTGTCTTATTGAATTTTTAAAACGCACATGTAGGAAAATAGGATTACCTATTCCACTGCCTCTTACTCGTAAAGAATATTTCAACGTAGTACCATTTAACGGCTTTTATTAAAGATATTCTCTGCATCATAATAGTCCCCAATTTGTTAAGAAGTCTTACTTGTATTTTACATAATATTTAATATTCACAGGACTAATACTCTGAAGATTATTTTGATAAACGCCCTAATTTCCGACACATGCCAGTATATTACAGCAAATCCGCTCATTTTTAAAGCTTACAAAGCCTAGGCTTTTAATCAGCTTTCTCACCATCTTAAAAACTAATTTACAGCAGAAAGCAATTAAACAACTCAACTTATCTTCCTGCACTCTAAAAATCCCTCTACGTACACCACTGTCAACCGCAAAAGCTTCCTGGAGACCGCACGCCAAATTCCATTTCCCAGCAGAGCTTAGTGTCCCAATTAATCAGCTTAATTTCATTTCGAAATATTAACGGGTAAAGTCTGGCACTGTCGAAACTTACATTTATACATCAATCTCGCTCCTCTGGCCTAAAATAGTGATTAAAGTAATGGCTCGAAAACTGTTCTCAAACGGCCCCTACCATTTTCTCTAATGAACTACTTGCGAACGACTGGGTTTCGAACGCCATTTGATTCTTCGAGACACAGAAAAATAAGGTTGGAAACATTTTAACCATCTTCTAAATTTATATTTGCATAGTTACTTTTCTTCTGCATAACTTGTTTACTTCAACAAGAACTGTAGAGGAAATCTTATGAGGAGAAAATTGTAACTAAAGCAATGATTTAAATATTAGTCTAATGGCTGTATAAAACGTGTTTCTTTTTTTGAAAAATTTCCATGCCGTTTGATAATTTTGGTAGATCGAAAGTTAGAGCATAATTTGAAAGTGAAAAAATATGAAGAAAAGGTCCTAACTTATGGTATGCTGTTTTAAAGGAATATATGTTAGAATTTCACTCTTAGGAAGAGTATATTTTGTAATTCTTGATTGATTTAAATTTTCTTGGCTGTATTAAAAATCACTCAGCAAATTTTTTCGTAAAATTTTTTATGCACGTAAAATTAAGTATGTAACCAAAAAGAGGGAGATTTTATCATATTTCATGCAGCTTAACTTCGGTAAGATAACTTCATGCATCCTAATTAAAATGACTATAAATGATATCATCCTTTTATGGAGATTTTGATAGTATTAAAATACAATATGAATTAGCAGCGAAATTAAATATGACACATTTTGGATTCGTACATCTTAAAAATTTATTATAAAATATATGCTTATCAGTCTTTTAATCATTTAAAAAGTATTGCTAGCATTTTTCAGTTTCATAAATTCAGTAAAAATTTTAATTTTATTAGGTTAAAGAAAATCTCTGCTTTTTACTTATAATGCATAATACTTTTTCTTTAAAATATAGTAAGCATATTTTAATTTTTTACTTCACAAATAATCTCTGAGTAGTATGAAAATTATTTGCAATAATCTTATTTTTGGTTTAAGAGGTATTTTGTTATAACTTCCTAAATAAATATATAATTTTAGTTTCTATTTCCTCCTGACTTAAATATAAATTTAGTATCTTTTAATAGTTCACTTTATAGCGGTTAGAACATTTTATAAAATTAGATAAAAAGAGAATGGAATATTATAAGGGGAGTACAAAAATATTTTATTGTTTTTATTTCAACGAATATGTGTTTATAAAAGTACTTCATAGAAGAATTAAAAATTTCAACACAATCTTACTTATATGTTATATTGTGCTGAACTATGTTGAGTACGATATAATATTTATTGTTATATTGTTCTTAACACATATTTCTGACTATATGTTAAATTAGCTATGGTTTCACATTCAGAATATCTTGTCTCAAATTCCATAGGAAAAATATTCCATTTAATAAATAAATACAATTACCACCAATTATTAGTGTATCTCCGAAATTATTTAGGCCAACTTTTGTGAAAAATTTGTGATAAAGCTGAGAACTTTATTCTTAAATTACCAATATTAATAAATGAAGACATTCGTGAAAGCGAAAGAGGCCAGCATTATAGTAAAAACTTACATAAAAATTATTATTGGGAAAGGAAACGGAGAAAATTTAAATTTTACTTTTTCTTTTGTGTCTCTTTTCTCAGTTCCGAATCAAATGAATTTTCCATCATTTTTTTTTCATATTTTAAAGATGAAATAAAAGTATATTCAATAACTTTGAATTTAGACAAATTTAATTAAAAAATATTCTGAAATAAAGAAAAACTTTTCTCAAATTTATCTACCAATGTAAAAATGAAAAAGGTAGAAAACGAAGCTATAGAAACACTGATATATATTATTCTATGCATGTAATGAAAATATCAAAATTATAAATTATGTGAGTTTACTTATAATTCTAAAAAAATAATGCTTAAGTAATATAAGTAAACTTGTAATTTAAAACTTTTGGATTTTTAATTCTTAATTTCATTTTTTTTTTCACAATGTTTCAAACTGCTCATTTTTGTGGATACCAGCCGTTAGTTACAAAAATTCCCAAAATAATGAAATCAGCTTGTAAACAGGTTTTTTTTTCTATAATTTTTACGAACAACCAGAAAAGTCACCAATAAAATAGCCACAATCATCATTACCGTTTTAACAAAAAGTTTATAATTACATATTTTTGCGTGCTATTTATTTCACACAGTAATCTCTTTGTTTTACTTTTACTTGTGTGAAAGAATTGAATATTCGGTACTCAAGGGGTTATAAAAATATTCCGAGCTCTTAATTAGCATTTGTGAAATTTATAGATATTGTCCCAGAAATTGAATCCATTTTTAGCATTTCTATCGTGTTACTTGAATACAAATACAAATAACAATATAAACCTATTTTGTAAAATCAATTCTATTAATATCGATTTAGTTTTTTTTTAATTTATATCTTTTAAATTGTGACTTCTTTATGTTCAAAAATACATTTATAAACAATTGCATATTTATTAACGATTCAAATTCTGTTTGACAATAAAACTTATTAAAAGCAGATGGTTTACTTATATATAATTTTCTGCAAAATACTTGGTAATTATTATTTCCTGATTGAAAAACAAGGGCGAGACCCATGATATACTTTGATCATAAATCTAAACAATGTGTAAAATACTTCGACATAACTTGAAAAAAGCAACTATATTAATGTAGACCTCATAAATTAATATGAATTCAAATTGAGAAAACGTAGATTTAAGGAATCATAAGATGCCTCTCAAATTAACATACAAGTGTCTCGAAAATCATGCAAATAAAATATATTAAGTAAATTTAATGACAGAAGGAAGTATAAGGTAGAAAGTATATTTGTGCCATCAATTAAAATTAATTTTACAGAAGGAAGAAAATGAAAGTTCTTGTAGTAATTAATAAACTAAACTATCAATTTCGAATGTGGACATTAAAAATTATAACACATTGAAAAAAATACACTCTTTAAATTATTTGTTCTTAAATACCACTTTTTCTGAAAAAAATTAAAGCTGATGACAACTTAAGCTTATCATAATAGGTTTAAGAAACATGAGTTCCTTAACCTATTTTGTTACAAGAAAAAACAGGCATACTGTTAGTTTCATTTTTCATAAAAAAAATTCAGTAAAAAACGTATAAGTAGAAACATTTCGCACATCGTCTTTCGTTAACTTGGATATGTGATATTAATGTTTAGCAATTAGGTGCCCTTCCAATAAAAAGAATTGGTCTGAGATAAAACAAAATATAAACAAATGTATTTACTTATTTTGAGAGATTCTGTAATTAGTCATGTTTTAAATTTTTATTTTCAAATTTTCTTCTTTTACAACAAAAGAATTTGAAGACTTGAAAATTATCTAATACGAAGATGAATAAAGTTTTGAGAGGAATGTATGCTTTTTATATTTCTTAGAAAATGATTCGTATTCACTTATTGCGCAAGAAAAAAATTAGAATTTTGCTTTCTCTTGTATTAATAAAGCAGAAAAATAACATATAGATCAAGTGGTTCAAAGAGATCAGATTTTATTATTGGAATAAGGTGGTACTTGATTTTGATCTCTTATAACGGTACCTAACAGTTAAAGACCGATGTAATACCTCATTTGGACATCCAAAAGATATTTTTTAGTGAAACATTTTTCATGTATTATCAGTAGTATTCCTGAGCCACAAAAAATAAATCTCAACTAAAAACTTAAAGGCTCCGCAGTGCTTATAATATAATACCTGAAAGCTGTTCTACGATTTTCTAATAAGGGAATCCTGGGGAAAACGCAAGATCCCCGACTCATATGTATCTATGATACAAAAACGTATCAATCGTTTGTTGCTGTTCAGTAGCAGTTTGAACTCAGAAATTTACCTTCCAGAATAATAGTTATAATGAGCCCTTCCACTCAAAGTATTTATTGCTGTTTTGGGGATAGAGTAATAGCTGAAAGGCATTGAAAGGCTTTTAAATATTCACGGAGCCAAAAAAGACTTTTTTATTATATATTGCGCTGTTTTCGCGTAATTTAAGTGAGACAAACCATGATAAGTCCTAAGTACTGTAAATCATATGCATATAGAAAGAAGAAAGGTAACGAAAGTTTCTTACTGTTCAACTGCAACTAGAAATCGTAACCTTGGCTGGAAAAAGTGCGACAACTAAAGATTTTGATATGGCATAACTAATTAACTGCTGAAATATGATTATTATAGTTTTATCATTCTTATATTTTCATAAGCAATACAAGCAATAGAAGTCTTTCATTAAACAGAAAATCAAATAATTCTTAGCGACAGACATATTCAGAAAACAAAAGCAATATTTATCCCTATTTATTCAAATATAAATGGATTTCAATTTTTCCCTTCCATTCCAAAACTTGGGTCCTTTCATTTGCTCAAGGTGTGACTATAGTTAGAAACTTGAAATTATACATCTTGAGAATTAACTTAATGATGCAAAATATAAAAAAAAAGCATACCTCAATAAAATTTAATTTTTTTTTCGAATTAACGTTTTTACATTTTATTTACTGACCTATGTTCAAATCTATTATCCTTGGCATATTATAACTAATCTTAAATTTTCTGTTCTAAATCTTTAAAAAAAAAACTATTAAATAAGATGCTAAAAATGGTTGTATTGTGTAATTAAATGGATTAGATGGCAGTGTTCATCAAAAGAGCATAGTAAGTTCATTAACATGGGTGGTAACACCGTAACCACTGGAAGAACATAAAAAAGTAGCAAGTAATTGCATCCCAAAGCTCCAGAGGAAGGAGCTAAAACATATATACCATTTTACTACTTTAATCCTCATAAAGGTCTCGCGTTAATAGCCCTAACTTCTCACTCATGCACGTCCCCAGCTATTAAAATGAATTACTCAATAACATTACAATGATAATAAGAGACACGAGCATCACAGTTACATTGAAAAATTTTACAAATTTAGAAAGGATGATATTCCACAGATAATGCAACTAAATCCCATTTTAAGCGTTTAAAAATGTGTAATCCTTTTAAAAGCTTTTGGGAAAGAAAAACGTTATGGTTAAATGGTTATTTTTATAAGTTTAAAGCATCTTTCGTTAATGCTTTCCTAATATTCTATTCATTTGTGGCACAACCTATGTAACAAATATTATATTAAATGTTTTTATTATTTACAGTTATGCATGAAAAAATATCTCTGTATTAATAATTTCATTAAAAAAAGCGAAATTTATTAGGGAAGGAATTTATAAATGAGAATTTAAAAATAAAAAAGTTTTAGTAATTTGTAAAAAAGAAATTATGTTTTAATATGTAAAAACAAACAAAAATTCCTTCATTTACACTAAAAATTCAAGGTTAGGAAACACATGTTTAGAAGGAAAACAAATATTAACCGATATTTTTGAAAGTCCAATATTTTAAATATTTTTTGTGTAACATGTATAATTTTTTAAATAAAAATTTTTTGAAAAAGTGAATCTTTCTTATTTATTGATTAAAATACGTTTTTAATGTACACAAATTTCATTATTGGCGTGTGATGCTGTAATCTCAAATACAGCTCTTAACATAGATCTCGTAAGGCCAGCAATTTACTGTTACTGATTTTTACTGCAACGTCAAGTACCAAATAGATATTATTTTAGCCACTTCTCTCAAAACCATAACATTGATGGAAAGAAATTAATTTATGTATGTTTAAGGGAATATAAAGTAAAAGAGTGGGATATAATATAATTGAATATGTATTTTTAAATTCAAATCTAAATATTTTTTTACTTAAAAATGCTATGAATAAAGCGTAAGATGACATTTTCGTAAGATGATATAATATAATTGAATATGTATATTTAAATTCAAATCTAAATATTTTTTTACTCAAAAATGCTATGAATAAAGCGTAAGATGACATTTTCTTCTATATAAGAGATGTTTTAGACCTTTAATTCTGAATCTATTAAAAAACAAATGTAAAAGTATGGCTTCTAAGACTACAAAAAATTAGTAAAAATGCTATGAAAATAATTTATAACCAATCGCAAATATGGAATTAAACTGGTCATTTAATTAATTATTATATTTTGACTTATGAAAGATATTTCTTAGTCTTATTGAATACAAAATTTATTTTTATCAAATAATGTTTACAATTGAAAATATTCAAACATTTATTTTGAAAATATTAGGGAACATTATATATACCTCGAATACTGTACCACAGTGGTACAAATTACGAGGAGTCACACGCAGACAGTATAACACTATATCTCCATTTAATGATGAAATAGATTATGTCAATATTTTATGCATAGTTGATACTATGAAATAAATATAAAAGATAAGGAGAAAATTACTAAGCTGATGAAAGTTATTTTAATGAAGGTCGTTCATTTGGCAAATGATTTCATTTGCGTGGCAGTTAAACTATAGTGATTGCAAAGTTAACATTTTAAATAATATCCTTTGACTTTTTGAGCATTTTAAAAAGTAATGAGACTCAATCTAATCATACTCTATATTTCAATTTTTATCGTGATTCTTGAATTCAAAGATTATAGTTCATTTAATTTTCCAATTTTCTGGAAATAAATTTTCTACAATGAATACCTTAGCTGAACGGATAATCTATTCTAAAATATTTTTTAACTATACAACCCCCTTGAAAATTCATATTTAAAATGATTCTTTGAAATCAAAAAATTTGTAAAATAAGTAATTCAATCGTATTAAGGAAATTTATAATTTCTTTTATAATTATCTATTAGTCTGCATAAATAATAGTATATATGCATTTCTTTCAACTAATTCAAAATTATTTTATTCAATTAGGCTTCATAGGCAAATATTCAATAAAATCTGTGGTTTTAAAATAAGAGATAAAGATATAAACCGTATGAAGATATAAATCAAAATTGGGTATCAAATGAATGTAATGAAAATTTTGTACAAGCAAATTAAAACAGCAAAAAAAATTTGAAGTATTTGAAGATGCCGGAAGAGCATTAGTTGTCGGCTACAAATTCGAACAGTTAATTTCACAACTCAAAAAATTAGGTATCCATGCCTGACGATTTCATTAAAGCATCATGTTAGCAACCATTGTTGAAATACTGAATACACTTTCTTTGTAGCCTCTTTTGGCTACAAAGAAAGTATCTTCATCCAAAGTATCTTCATCCAATGACATAAAAATAGAAGATTTACCTTCAAACTTAAAAAAAGTTTTCAAGCATTTTCAATCGCCCAATAATAAACACCAATCATTTCACATTGATGAGTCCCCAAATGAAAATAAACAACAATTTGCTTTCATTCTATTTGCGTAAGGTGAAAAATTATTGAATTATTTTTACGGTAAAATTTTAGGACCATGAACAGTGGTTTACTTTAGTATATTTAGGTTATTGAAAGAATATATTTCGAGCTTTGGTTTATAGTGGAAAATCAGTGTTGGTGCTCATATAAATGGATCTCCATCAATGTTGGAAAATGTTAAAAGATTTATTATACTTATGATCCATAATATCATGAATTTTACAATAGTTCAACACATTTTCACAGAGAATTTTTCATTTAAAAAGCAGTCTATATGATAATTGTTATGAACTAATTTATCCTTTTATCATAAATTAATCTTTTTTTATCAATCCCAGGTTTTTTTCCGAATGTTCTAATTTAAACTCTATATTGCCACAATAAAGTGCATTTATTTCGTAAAGATAATTATTTGAAGCGATTAATAAACCTGAAAGTAATAAGTTTAGCTTTTGAAGTTCAGGGAAAAACATATGTTGAATTTAATCTTAATGATGAGATTTAATGGCTTAAAGCTCAATTTTTTGGGACTTGTTTGAAAAACTAAACTTTCAAAATTTAAACCTACAAAGGTCAATCTAAGAATATTGTCTCATTAAAACTAAAGTAAGTTGAAGAAAAATTAACACTAGGTGTCTGAAGAATCAAGAGGAAAATTTGATAATTGTGACGTGGCCCTGAATCTAAGCTAAAAAAAACATTTATAGATAAAACTATAAGTTCACTGACAAACTTCACCCCAAGTTAAAAATTACTTTCTTTCGATTTTAGTAAACAAATAAAAATGATTTGTTACTCCATATGCAATTTGTAAAATGCCAAATTTTAAAATAATGGAAAAGAGTAAATTTTTTTCAATAATGATAAATATGACCGTTAAAAAAAATTTCGATAAGTTTTGTTTTCTATCAAAATTTTGTACCTGATCATTAGCTTAGAAATTGAAAAAAAGTATTTTACCGTTTGCGTCTTCATGATTTTGAGAATTCGGATTTCCAACATTGACAGAGAAATAGTTCAAAAAGCAAGAAAAATTTCTGTATATTGATGTAAACTGTGATACAAAATGTAAACTCTTTTCTAGCGTCATGTCAAAGTTGTCTTCTCATTTTATTCAAGAAGTAGACTCTGATTTCCCTTTACATATGTTTTGTAAACATTCAGTTTTTGGATCATTCAACTTTTTTGTTTTTATATACCAAATTGCTAAAAAAAACTTCTAAATAATTTCAGTGGGTCATCAATGAATATAAGTTTAGGGAGGTAATAATAAAGATTGTAAATTAATAATTTTAAAGCAACATATCTGGTTCATAAATATGGAGATATTTTTGATTTTCTAGACGTGATTATCTCTGAGAAATTTTTAGGTATA
The DNA here is from genome assembly GCA_026290005.1 of Latrodectus geometricus. Taxonomy (NCBI): domain Eukaryota; kingdom Metazoa; phylum Arthropoda; class Arachnida; order Araneae; family Theridiidae; genus Latrodectus; species Latrodectus geometricus. The sequence goes on from JAPDSC010028938.1 coordinate 129,412, forward strand.
GAAAAGACGACAGGCTTACAACACAAATCTGCTATATGGCTTTATAAAAATATCTATCGGGATTTGGTTATCAGAAAATCTTTTTACAGTTTTTTATTATATTCATATGATTTAAAATTTAGAAAACACACAAGCATCGAAGCTAGATAAGTGGAACTTTTATAACACATTATTCCTATTCTAATGGCATAATTCTAATCTCTTGTTTTGAAAAAATATATCAATTTAGCTTTCACTAATGATTTCTATTGTTATTTTTCACTCATGAATTGCTGATAGAAGGGATTTTTGGTTATTCCTCCCCCCACCCTCATGAAATACTTTCCTAATTGCTGAACCCAAAATCAGGTTGTTAATCTCTCATACATTTGGCCATAAAGATACGGCAAACCGTCTGCAAGTTTCCTCAGAAAAAAAAGGAAAAGTAATTTTACAATTCTCATCAACAAGAGCTATCAAATCCAAGAGCTATCCATCCCTATTTAACTCTATTTTAGTTGAAAGAAATAACTCTTAATTTTTCAATGGATAATTAATTTATTTAGCAAAAAATTGTAGCAAGATGACAATTATAAATAAATGCTGAATGTACATCATACACAATGAAACATCACTTTAAAAATTAAAATAATAAAGGAATATATTTTTCCTAAAGAAAACTATTAATCAAGATTTATTTCACAATTCGCAAAAGTTTAATTAGTTATTTTTTTGACAGTTAAGTAACAAAAATAATTGTAAAAAACATAAAAACTAATTAATTTCATTGTTTAAATATATAAAATATATGTATTAAAAATGAAATTAAATCAGATTAAAGATAATTTCCATATGGTATCATTGTAGAAAACTATCAAGAAATTATCAGTCCTTGTAATGTATTCTGAAATTTTATTATTCTTGACCAAAAAAACACCTAAGACTTCTCAAATTTCAACTCTAACTTATAAATATTCTTTTAGTTCCTAAATACTTATTTAGTAGTATTTTCATTTATTTAGTATAATTAATCATTAATTATACAATTTCTTAGATAAAAAGAGTTTTGCTTTTAAAAACTTACTAAAGAACCCAAAGTTACCATTAATTAAAGAAATCCAGCTTTAATTTGAAACCTTACTCTCAGATTTCAAATTAGCCAGAACAGTGTATCGAAGTTACTCCTCCAGTTTGTTATTTCTTTGTAATTATTAATACTATATCATTAATCTTATGAATTTGTTTTCAATTTTTGATTTCAAAGAATGCTAGCAAAAATATAATAAGGAAGTAATCAGGTAACTTAAGATTGGTAATAAAATTATTATTGATTAAAATATGACTTTTTCTTTCAATGAAATATTTGCTTATCCCAATGAAATACATAGTTTCTAAAAATAGTAAGTTTGTTTATATAAAACTTTTACATAAAAGTAAGATTTTTTCAAATCACGTGTTTAAACAAATTTTAAACATGAGAAAAATGCAAATGAAACTTCAAGTACTTAAATTAAAATGTTCATAATAATAAATAAAGTATTAATACGAAGAACACTTTCAGAATATTGGGAATATCTCTTCTTGGGGCTATCAGAAATATTTTTAATAGCATTGCAGAAAGCTTAAATTGGTATTTAAAAAATATAGATATCTAAAAATTTCTATTTTTTAAATATTAATTTAAGGTTTTCAGATTTTACTCATTCGTAAGTTTTCAACTATTCTATAAATAATTTTCCGAAATAGAACTCAACAATATTTTTAATGTCGGTATTGTGATACATTTGTATGGCCATAAGGAATAGCTATAAACATTTTTCTTGTAAAAATGTATTCAGTTTGTTATTTTTTGCAATATTGAAATTAATTTAATTAATAAAATGTTTTTACCATTTTTATGATGTTGAATATGTTATAACTGTTAATTTTTGCTCAAAATAATAATTTTGGCTTAATAATATGGTATCATTTATTATATATGTTTGTGTGATTTAAAATATCCTCATTTGCCTGAGAAAATTAATTTTGAATTCCTTATACATTAGTTTCTCAAGAAAATCTAATAAGTGAGTCATTTATTTGCAAGTAGAGTACAAACGCGAATAAGTGTTATATATTGATACACTGGATTCACTCACACGCAATAAAACATGCGCATAAGCCATACCTCTATGAACAAAGTATTTCACAAACGTATGTCATTAAAATATTACTTGTATAAATATACACGTAAATAAGATTAAATTTATAAGCAATATTCTTATGATTAATTTAATTGCATTTGTATTTCTTAATTATATTAATATTATATAAAATTGAAAATTATTTTTTATCCCATGATAAACACATAAATAAAAAATAATCACAATTATTTATTATAATCTTAAGTATATATGCATCTATTTATTTCCTGATTCCATTGAAAGCTGAAAAAGTAATATAAGTTTAAAATACACTACTGGCCATTAAAATTGCTACACCAGGAAGAAATGCAGATAACAAAATGACATTTATTGGACAAATATATTACATTAGAAATAACAAGTGATTAAATTTTCAAAAAATTTGGCTGGATAGATATTGAGAAATCAGTACCTAGAACAACCACCTAATACCACCACCTCTGGTAGTAATAACAGCAGTTATACGCCTGGGCATTGAGTCAAACAGAAATTGGATTGCATGTACAGGTACAGATACCCATGCAGCTTCAACACAATGCCACAGTTCATCAACCGTAGTGACTGGCGTTTGGTGACGAGCCAGTCGCTCGGCAGCCATTGACCAGACGTTTTCTATTGGTGAAAGATCTGGAGAACGTGCTGGCCAGGGCAACAGCCGAACATGTTCCATATCAAGTAAAGTCCGTACAATACCAAAAACATGCGGTCGGGCATTATCCTGCTGAAACGTAGGGTTTCGCAGGGCTCGAGTAAAGGGTAGAGCCACGGGTCGTAACACACCAGAAATGTAACGTGCACTGTTCAAAGCACCGTCAATGCGAACAAGAGGTGACCGAGACGTGTATCCAATGGCACCCCATACCATCACGCCAGGTGATGGGCCAGTATAACGAGGACGAATGCACGCTGTTAGTGTGCGTTCACCACGATGCCGCCAAACACGGGTGCGACCATCATGATGCTGTACACAGAACATGGATTCATCTGAGAAGATGACGTCTCGCCATTCATGCGCCCAGGTTCGTCGTTGATCATACCATTGAAGGCGCTCATGTCTATGACCCAACGTCAAGGGAAGCCGCAGCCATGGTCTCCCAGCTGAGAGTCCATGATGCTGCAAACGTCGTCGAACTGTTCGTGCAGAACCTTGTTGTCTTCCAAACGACCCCGTTTCTTGATTCACGGCTCGTGACGTGGTTGCACGATCCATTGTGGCCATGCGGATAATATGCCTGTCTTCTCGGCTGCTAGTGATAGGTGGCCGTTGAGATCCCGCATCGATTTCCGTATTACCGTCCTGAACTATTCCATATTCTGCTAACAGTCATTGGATCTCGACCGACGCGAGCAGCAATACTGCGATAAGATAAACCGCAATCCCGGTACGCTACAATTCGACCCTTCTCAAAGTCAGAAACGTGCTGGTACGCATTTCTCCTTCTTACACGAAGCATCTCAATAACTTTTCACCAGGCAACAACGTTCAAATGCAATTTGTGTATGAGGAACCGGCTGAACAATTTCCTCATTTAAACACAATGTAGGTGTCGCTACTGGTGCCTGCTTTGTCTGAATGCGCTGAAAAGCTAATCATTTGCATATCACAGCACCTTCTTCCTTTCGTATAAATTTCACGTCTGTAGCATGTCACCTTCTTGGTGTAGCAATTTTAATGGTTAGTAGTGTAGATTAATTAAATATTTAGAATCTAAAAATTATACATATTGAAAGAAATTTTAAGTAAGTTTGTGTAAATTCTTACGTACTATTTTTCGTACAATACTTTGTAGTTTTATATAATTAAATCAATTGCATACAATTGCAAAATATTGTACGTGTAATAAATTTCTGTACTGAACAATGAAAGTTATATTATTCGCTTTATGGCAAATGCTCTTTATATTAAATATTAGAAGAAACATGTCAATCTATGGAAATATTTATTCCTTCCAATACTTGGCCCCTAGAAATATTTCATGGCTGGGAAATACAAAGGAGGGTTTCAATGGTATCTTATTCTATGGGTGAGTAAATGTCACCTGCAATGTGACTGGGTCATTGCAGTTTAGCAGCAAAGACCAAGCAGAAGACATAGCCTGCCACTCCCACAGGTATTATTTCACTTGTATGTAGAAGACATTACAACCAGGATTTATTTTACGTGTCTCTATCTCCATTAGTGAACAGAATGGGTCTTCGGTTTGTGAATAGACCTCACTATTTTCCTGCACTGAGAACAACGCCTTTCTAAGCAAAACCAATGCGTGTTTCCCATGGAAACATGATAATTGACTTAGAACAATTAAAGACATGTTATTTTCTAAGAAACTTGTTTGCATCAATAACAGAATTTGCATACATCAAAGATTTAAAATTAACTTAAGAATTTATTCTAGCTATGTGTAATAAAAATCTGTATCCACTAATTTTTTAGATGAAATAAGCATTCGAATGTGATATATTAAATGCATATATTGTGGATTAATTCTTTATATGTATTAAAGTAATTTTTATTTTAAAAAAATCAAAAAAAAAAAGTTATGAATTAAAATTTTGTTATGAAAATTTTTTTGATTCATACATTTGAATAACAAATAGAAAACGCGATTCAAAATCCCGAAAAAAAATGTCCGAATAACAAATTCAAAGTATGCAGATGAGTCAATGGATTGTACCTAAGATTAACATGTTTGGAATACTTGTTTACCATCAAGCACCACGTAATTTTGAACCACGAGGTCGCTAATGATCTCGCATTTTCCTCTTCACGTCCACACCAGCGGAAGGACTTTGAAGGTCGCAGATTAACGTGGTGTCCCAATTCATTCTTTACATGGTGGGAAAGTACCAGACTACGACGGCTTAGACAACATCATAATCAAAAATATCAATTTGAAATTTCCAGATTTATTCTTTCAGCTATTCAATAAATGCCTTTCACTGTCTCACTTTCCAAAATGTTTAAACTTTGGAGTCATTATACTCTTCCTAAAAGAGGGCAATGACATACAGGACATCAATTCGTATCGTCCAATTTCCTTACTACCAACAAAGGGAAAACTTCTCGAAAAACTTTCAACCAACAAAAAGGCTGACTTTCTTTCTGGATATTTCAAAATATTTTTAGTAAATATCAATATGGCTTCCGTCAAGTGAAATCAACCAACGACGCTCTCGTCAACTTAATTAATATCATTCATTCACATAAATCATCTAAATTGCATCCGTTCCTAATAACAATAGATATTAAGAGAGCTTTTAACTTGATCCAACATGATAAACTCAAGAAAATTCTCTTATCAACAAACTACCCACGAAAGATCAGAAACCTATTAATTAGTCCTTTAGAAGATTGAATTATCATCTTACCAGCTAACAGTGGCATAGTGAGAAAGGAGCAAAATATTAGATGCCCCCAAAGTTCCTGCAGTGGTATTATACTCTGGAATTTAGTAGCTGACATCCGTCTGAAATTCGACTGGTCCAGCATAGAAAAAAAATTTGCTTGCAGAAAGCATAGTACACCTACAAGCTTTTGCAGGCGACTTCACTTTCGTGGTGGCAGCAGGAAGCGAAAAAAAGTTTGGAAAAGTAGCGAGTAAAGTTCTTGGTCTTTTCAAATCATGGACAGATGATTTCAACCTCGAGATCTCTTATGAGAAAACCGAATTTCTCTTTAATTGCTAAATTACAAGGCGGTCCATAAATTCTCTTATGTGATCATTGATTGAAAAAGGCAGATACCATCAAATTACTGGGCATCACATTTCATAAAAAGTTAAATTTCAAAGCTCGTATCACAGCACAGGAAATAAAACCATTAAACAACTTAAGAGAATTACTTGTAGTCGGTGGGGATACTCAAGGAAATCCCATACAGTGTTTTACAAAACTGTAACGGAAAGAATTTTTTTATGAATACCATTTTGGGAATTCCACTCTCTGCCAAATTATCTATGAAGCTTAATTCTATACAGTAAAAATTTCTCCTTAACATCACAGGAGCTTTTCGAACAATTCTAACATCAGCACTTCAAGTAATAACACGAATTCCACCACTTAACGTTACAATAGAAGCAGAAGCAAAATTTATTCGCCTTACACGTTGCCAAATTCCCTGCCTTGATCTTCCTGTACTACCATCATCCGACGTTGAAGTCGAAATAAAAATAGATTCAATCCATCTAGGCATTTTTCATCTGGAAACACAGATCTCAATTGATGAGAAAACTAATCTTCTTACATTTAAAGATGGCAAAATCAACATCTTCACCGATGGATCAAAAACAGGAAATTACATAGGAGCTGCGGTAGTCTCTTTCGGCAGATATGGCTACACATCAGTATGGCAGGCCAAACTCAGAGGGGAAAACTCAGTATTTCAAGAAGAAATCCTACCTTTAAGAGAGGCCGTTAATCTAAGTAATCAACATCAATCTCCAGTCACTATTTAATGTAACAGCTAAGCTTTATTATGTCAATTTTGAACCCTACCAGTAAAAGCCCCATAGTGCAATCCATCCAGAATGATCTTATCTATTTTCTTCACATCACCATCAGTTGGGTCAAATCCCATGTGGGAACTGCAGGTAACGAAAGAACCGACCAAGCTGCTAAAAATGCTCTCATATCAAACGATCAAATCACAACCATGCCTCTCCCGATATGATCAATAAAAGTCAACCTCAGAAGCTGAGTAATGAAGAACTGGCAGGAAGACTGGATCAATGGTAATACAGACCGTTCCATCTTCGATTTAGAACTTTCTGTTTCTATGCATCCTCTGTATTGGTCCAAAAATGAGATACTTTTTCTCACTAGCCATGGCCCTTTTCCTAGTTATTTTAAGCGATTCATGTGGAAAAGAAGGAAGGCCACTTCACTACTTGACAACATGCCCACTTACAATATCTTGGCATTTGGCAGCTCCAATAGTCCAATGAGAAACACTTTGGAAAAAGAAAGTTTTGGAAAATCAACATTCCAGACAAAATCTCAATAGTCTAATGGACTTTCTAATTGACCATAAGCAACTTTTCTCTTGACGAAAACAGAACAAATTTAGAGGGAGAAAGAACCTTACCTAACAAAAGAAATTGTCAGAAATTCAAGCAAAGACATTTCCATACATTTAGTGAGCCTCAGACTTTGATTTTCTCTTTTAAACCCAATGTATATCTATAATGAACGATTGAATTTTATTTAACTTTATTTTAATTAAAACTTTCAGGTGGAGCTAACCTGTTACTTTTAACCTTCATAGCACATGTAAATATTTTTATTTATTTTATCTATTGTTTTCTTTTTATTTATGTCTTGTTTAGAAGGACTTAATAGCCCTTTGTTGTAATTCTAAGAAAACTATCAAATAAATTATCCAGCAACCTCTACCTAAACTGATAAAGCTCATCAAGAGCTTGGTACAGGGAGATCTACTGGCGTAAAACGTAAAAACGTAACACGGCCCAACTCACGGAGCTCCAGCAACCCAGTGAGGGAGGATGTGATCACCTAATCAATCACTGCCCGCGGCAAATGATGCTTCAATTCGCTGAGCTATACGAAAAGCGGCGTGAAGGTACTGCTCCATTGGAGTTATTAATTCAGGGTACAGCAATTCTTAATATCAAAGAATCGATTTCTCAAAATAAATGTAAAATACAAATTTATCGAAAATTTGAAAACATTTTGACTTTAAAACCAAGTCCCAAATTTCAAAGATTCATTTATCAGATTCATACTTGTATGAGGAATAATTAATACTTAGCTGTTTTCTCTCAATGATAAAAATACAAAATAGAGCTTTTATAATCCCAAAAATTAACTTTTACAGAAAACAAAAATATTGATTTAACTGTTTTTAACTGCATCTGTGATGTACCAATTTTCATTTTTTAAAAACTAACTTCAAACTAATTTTGATTTTTAAGCCTGTAATTTCTTATAAATTAAAATATTAAAATTTTACAAAAAAGTAAATATTACAAGAAAAAAATCTATTAATTTTTTCTGTAAGTATAATTTGTAAGAAAAAGCAATGAGATTTTTACAAGATGAAATTTTTTTTACAAAAAAGTTAATTTTAAATCTAATATATGGTATGTAAATCTGCTGTATTTCATTTTTCAGAATATTGGACGAGAAATAATAACCATTTATCTACTTCACATGTGATGCAATCATTTGTGGAGGTATTCACCAAAATAAGAGACATAGTACCGGAAGTACGTTTTGTCGCTTATCAGAGCATAAAGAAAAGTGTACCAATCTAGTACAAAGTAAACTATTATAAAAATATTATTTTGTATTATATGTTATTATTTATAGTTAATTTATTTTGTTATCATCAAAATGTCATAAATCTCAACTACATACAGTTTTTAGCAACCAGCAAACGTTTCCTAATAATCTATTTACAGGAGAAAAAAAATTAATTTTGTGAAGGTAATTATTGGTACAATTTATGAAAAACATTTTTTTAAATATTTCTGAATGTGTTTTTGAATGCATCACTTTAAAGATAAATATCACTATACTGCTTCATCTGTAATAAAACCTCCATCCAGACTTGACTTAAATTTCAGTATTTGTTAATAGCTTTAATTTTTTATTCATGAAATTATAAATTTATATATTATCTATTTTAAAGATTTCTATTTTGCTTTTAATCCAACATAAAAAATTTATGGAAAATATTACATTCTTAAATTTCTATAATATCTGGTTACCGCATACTTCATTTGCGTCTCATGTTTCTATGACTCAATTCTCTTACTAAGAATTTATTTTTTTAACGTTGAAAAGTCATTTTTTACTATTTACATTTTTAAATTATTTGCTAAGTGTATTATATTTCTCCGTTTTCTTTACATTTGCAAAACTAACACCAATAAGATTTCATTACTAAACTTTTTAAGTGAAATTATGAAGGATTATTGAGGATCAGTGGCATTCACAGTTACGGTCGTACTTTGTAAGAAAATGACAACTGAAAACATGAAGAAAAAAACTGTGTGTTTTTTGTTCTAATTAGTATAGTCAGTAGAAATTAATGTTAATATTATAAATTTTTAAAATATAATTCAGCGAAATAATAAAAAATAACAAGCTATAAAAAATAATTAACGATCATAATCACCTGTACCGGATTACAACTCTATCTTTTCAAGCGGGAGCGGAAAAAAGAAAAGAGTTATATATACTCTATTTGGGAATAAATTTACATTTGCAAAATAAATAGTTTAGAAGAATATACAAAATTATTCAGCAACGTATCCATTAAAATGATGCTTGATCTCTTTTTCGTCGTTTTAACAAAAATCGCCATTTTGTAAAAATAAATTAACGTTTCAACTGCGGTAAATACTATAAAAAATCGCACAGGAGATAGGTAAGTCCAGGTATGATTATATATTTTGAAATTTTATCCACAAGGCCAACAAGTAACAGATTTAACCAATCTTTCCTACGACAAGATTCGTGTTTGCAAAACAATGCCTGTGGTAAAGACAGAAAATAAGGTAGAAAATGGCTGTTATTTTTATACTTTTACACTACAAAAATCACAGATTATGTTGTATTCTTAACACTGAATATACTCTTATAAGTTAGAGAAATAATAAAACAAATAATATCATTTTCAAAAAGATAAAATAAAGTCTCATATGAAGAATCGAACAAAGATGAGGTTATGCAAGAAACGTGAACCACTTTTGAAATAGTGCAAAGTCCTAAAAACACTTTTCTATGGAAAAGGTTCGGAAATTTTTTTAAGAAAAATATAATTCAGAATCATTTTCATATTATACTAAAGTTACAAGATTCATTGCCAAGAGATTGGAAATAATTTTGACAGAAATATTAAACTGTTTAGTCTTCACCATGACGAAACATCATGGTTAGATATTATAAAATTAAAATTATCTCATTAACATTTTTTTTTCTTTGTTGTTCACTAAAATTGTACCTTATGCATAATGAGATTTGTTTCATTTTCTTCTGACTTTTCTTTTCCAAACTAAATAGATGAAGTTAAATTTGATTGTTCCACAAATCAGACTGAGAAAGCACAATTTTTGCACCTAATACTTGGACTTGCAAGTTTATTCATAATAAATATATAATAATAATATATAATAATTATTGTATTTAAGTAATTTTATTTATATATAAGTAATTGTATTTAAGAAAATAATCAGTGAGTTTATTTTTATGTAGTGTGATAATTTTAAATATCAATAAAATACAGAAATTATAATAATTTCATAGTAACTGAATTTAACTAGAAACTAGTGATTCAGTTTTAATTGAGTATCAATCATAAAAATTAATGATTTTTATAAATATTAAGAATATTCACATTTTATAAGATTACAATACAATGAAGGATTGTGTGTCATAATGAATGTTAATTTATGATGAATATTAGGATATCATTGAAAGTTGATAATAAATAAATAATTCATTGTTACTTGAGACAATAACTGTCAGAATTAGAATTTAGTATTTTATTTTTAATGTGTATGTGTTTACTCTAATACAATTTCAAAAAGCCAAAATAGCTATAGAGAAAAAAGTGATGATATTTTATGCGAGGGACTTTGAAAGGGAGATACTTTTACATAAGGGTACGAATGATATCATTTTGGACACCGTAACTAATAGAAAATTGTGCTTACATCAATAATTTAAAAATCATTGTGCTTTGTTTTTGTAAATAAATGAGTATAGTGTATCAAAACATTCTTTTAAATTTTAATTCTCACCATTCATTAAGCTTTTCAATAATCATTCAATACAAAATTTCTTCCTCAATCTTATTTACTGATCCCATCCAAAACTAAAATCACAAAATAACGTCGATCAAGAATTTTAACTAAAAATATTATTAACATATATTTAAGCTCAAAAACTATTTAGCAATGAAACATTAAATTCCTTTTCCCATTGTGCTAAAAAAAAAATTAGTCTTTTATTTTATAAGTGATATCTTTTTGTGCTATCCCATTATATATAAAAGTACATTTTTAAATTTTCTTAATAAAGGGTTTCCCAGAAAATAATGATAGATATACTTTATTTGGAATAAGAGACATTAAGTTCAATTCCAGCCTCTACTAAATAATATTTGACAGATTTATGCTTCCTACTTGCATACTTTTTGAGAGGAGTATTTGGGGAGGAAATTCTTTTTGTGAAGTGTGAGCAGGACTTAAAATCTATAAGAAATAATGCGCTACAAATATTAGAAGTTTCTACAACGGCTGACGACTTTTTGGTTATCAAGCTTTCTATACAAGAGCTAATGTTGGCTTAACAAAATATGGTGCTCCCTTCCAGCCTAGACACAAATTGGTTATTTAACTTATAAATGTAAAAATTATTATTATTATATAAAAATCTGTTATAAAAATAAAACTAATAAAAATTTAAAAAAATATGCCTTTATCGAATACATATATATAATAAAATAATATGTAAAAATAAATTATATATTTTAAAAAATTGGGCATTATTTTCATTTAAGATAAATACTATGTATATATCAAGTATAAATTAAAATAAATACTGCTCAGCTCATATTTAATGAGAATCTTCTCCCTTAAAGCTTTCAAAAACACCTTTATTTATTATCTTCAAATCAGATCTAATGTTTCAGTATTTGTATACTATATTTTCTAAAGTCAACAACAAAATGCCAATAATGTATCATGCAAAAATGAGAACTATTGTCCTATGAGACAAAGGAGAATAAAGTATGTTTGCTTTATCAAACATGCTAAAGGCTTGATAAAACTCATCACAATTGCCTTGTATTTGCTAATTTACTGCAAAATGTGTGAGAAAGAGTCTTATTGTTCCTTTTATAATGGTTTAAGAGAGATTCTACCTGTTCAATATTGTTGGATTGCCTCGAATTGTTCTCTGCGATGAGATTTTCTATTTTGCTCTTCCCAAAATATATATTAGAATTATAATTAGGGAGACAAATATCTTTATTTTCATTTCATAGCTTTGTTTCACAGTTATCTTTTGATATAGTGTTAGATTCAAACTCGCTAAGAAAATATATTATAATATCAATTGCATCGGAAAGATGTAAATCAGTAAGAAAATAACTATTCGATATGCGACTTTTATGAATTATCAATAACAATATGTTTGAGCAATACAAGTGGCCTATAAAAGTTAAATTCAACTTATTTTAATCAATTATATTATTATTGTAACAAAATTATATACATTAAAAAATTATCTATGTCGTTTTTAAAGATAAGCACAATTGAATAATTATATTTTATAAGTATATTTTTGAAAACAAAATATTTTAAAAGTCTAAAATCCCCTTTTAAAACCTTAATAGCAAATTATCATTTAATTAATTTTAACATAAATTTTCAAAGATATTATAAGGATAACCAAAAAATTACATTCAAGCAAAATTAGGCTCATACTATATTGTAAAAAGTGAAATTGAAATTATCAAATTTTTTTAAATAAAATTTTGTCATAAGCATTATTTATATTAACGAGTGAGTTAACTTTTGTATTGTTTTAAATAATCCACCATCACAAGTTATTAATACAAAGTTATTTATTTTTAATTTAGAATTCTATGAAATGTATGTACATGTTTTTAACTTAGGACGTAAGTTCTTTAAATAAGACAGTTGTTTTCTTTAAATCATTCATTATATTCACATCAAACGATTTCAAAATCTTAATTATTTACGTCATAAATGGAATTTCTTAATGAAATTTCATTGCGAACTCATATCTTATAAATAAACAATAGTAATTAGTTCAAGTATTTTAAACTTTTAAAAATACTCAATATATTAGATTGATTATCTATTGTACTTTGAAATCATTTGCACACCGACTTAGATATTGTACAGTAAAATGGTTTTGGATAAGCCAGGTAATTTATCAAAGCTGGTTTATTTAGTCTCCCATTGAACATTCCATTCATTACAACTGGTTGAAAATTTTCTTGATGTAGCTTTATAAATGCCTTATATTTATTACAGTATTGTTATCATTCCACATAACTTCTATCAACAATATCAAGTTCTTCCCTAAATACAAAGAAGCATTGCTTACAACGATAAGATTATTTATTAGGATATATTGTTTGTTCATGACCTATTAGGATATTATACCTTGTCCCAATAGTGTATGTTGAGCAAGCTGAAAAAGCCAGCATGGAACTAATTAATTAATCGCAACATTTATAGCAAAATCTACGTCATATGACTTGAATCTACCACAGATCTATATCATCTTGTGTAGCTTCAAGGTTTGGTTTTACACTCATTTGAAATTTACATTCCTTTAGCAACGACTTGTCAATTGTATTGTTTTTTCTGAATTTATAATGGCTTTTTTACTTACACTAGTGTTACGTCCTTGGTTAATTTTCCTGTAATAGTTCAATTTCTTTCAAAAATCTATATATTTCTTTGCAATAGGGTGCTTTTTTAAATTTCAAAATTCTCAAGAAAAAATAATTAAAAGTATTACAAAGTTACTTTTTTTTAGTTATTTATGAGGCGTTTTTGTAGACAAGAGTTTTATAAAGACAAAATTTGATTTTAATCAAAGCAAATTTGATATATGATTTTGTTCATTTAGATTCATTGTTTATTTAGACCGAATACCTACCAGAAGAATCTAAAATCCTTTATGTATCTAAATCAAAAATATTCAATTATTTTTCTTCTTGACAAAATTATTAAATACTATTTTTATCATTTTTAAAAGTCCAGTTTTATCTAATAAATCTCAGTAAAAAATATGTATAAATCATAGATATCCCTTATTATGAAGAAGCCTAGTTAATTTCGCACTTTAATTAAAAATTACTTTCAAATGTTATGTTTGAACACAAAATAAGTCTAAGCTTGCTTGAATGATTCATTTGTTTGAGTATAGCAAAATTTAAAACTTATACTATAATGGAATTTTATCTGTGCAATGTATATAGCTTGAGGCTCTTAAACAACCGGTATAACAATATTCTTTAAAATTTTGGTTTCAAAGATCACTTCTATTTGATTACAACAAAATAAATTACAGATTGGTAAAAAAGAAAAAAAAACATAACTTCCCTTTTTAGTTGTATTATAAGTTAATAAATTACGATATGTCAGTCTTGTTACTCAATATTCACTTTATATCAATCTTTATTAGTTAAAAATGAAAATAAACATATTTATTCTACAGTAACAAATTGTGTGTGTGTGTTCAAGCTCTTCTCATTAATTTTCCGTACCAAATTTGAACATATTCTTGCACTTTTAATTTTCCTTACCAAATTTGAACATATGCTGGCACTTTCAATTTTCCGTACCAAATTTGAACATATTCTGGCACTTTTAATTTTCCGCACCAAATTTGAACATATTCTGGCACTTTTAATTTTCCGTACCAAATTTGAACATATTCTGGCATTTTTAATTTTCCATACCAAATTTGAATATATTCTTGCACTTTAAGTTTCTTATACAGAAATGTAATTTTTTGCTACCAGACTATCTCACTGATTATTACTAAATTACTACTGATCATTATTGATTACTACCTATGGTTATTGAGAAAGAATGTGATAGCATCTTTCAACGTCCAAACTTGTGTACTTACAGATAAACTGCTAAATTCATACACAACTTTATTCTGACGGTTGTTATTTTTAATAGCGTATATTTCTTATCGATGTACATTGGGAGTGAAAAATGCTTCAAAAGACTGTTTACGTTGTAAAAGTGCGTTTAATCTATAATAAAAAAGCCTAACAATACAAGAAAAGTAATTTTAAGATTTTGCTTAGCGGGAAGCATTATTAAAATTTTAAAAAAATTATTATAATTTGAAAAATATTTAGCTATATTAAATTTTTTACTTTTAATACATTATCAGAAATATTTCGCTGATAAATATTATCTGGTAATTATTTTTGTTAAAAATATTGTTTTAATTATCCTTTTTCTCCAATAAGTACTCTCGTCATAGATTTGAATAAAAGTTTTTACTATTACACAGATGATAATTTATTAGTGTTTTTAAAAGTTATAGTTTTTGATAAATATATTAATGCTAAATTAAATTTTTAAATAATATTTCTGAAAATAAAAAGTGTAAAACTGTTGATAGTAAATTCTTCTACTTTTATATTATTGCCTTGCTAGAGACTTATGTTTTCAGTAGAATATAACATCGATATTGAATAAACAGGAGTAAGTATTTTATACCGTTAATGATAACTAAATTTTAATACAAACATGTGTACTATTTTCAGTCAAATAATGTTATAGATATTGTTAATTTATGATGTAAAAATTAGCTATTTTTAAGTTTGCAGTTCTCGTACTTGCAGTACACATACTGTATGTATGTACAATTTCAATGTACTGTATTTATGTAAAAAGAATGTTTTATTAGGATCAGCTAAATTTTAGATAAGAGACCCATTTCTTTTAAAACAATTTCAATTTTTCTTGGAACACTGTACAATACTAAATCATTTCCTAAATACAATGAATATTTTAATCATGAAATGTTGTCTAAAATTTTTTAATTCACTAATCGATTTGTTTGTTTAAATAAATAAATTCAAACATTTTTTTTTCTTTTCTGAAATTATTTTTCATCTATTTCTTGAAAACTGTGTAAGATATAAAATTTAGATGGAATTCTTGCTTTGTGCAGATGTATTTCACATATCTGTACAGTTAAGAATTTTTTCTAAATGCAAATGCTTCGTAAGAAAAAAATTAATTAATGGAAATCAACATCCTTTAATTTAGCAAAAAAAATTGTAAGTTTGTCGTAATTTTTCATGCTTATCATTTTTCTCTTAATTAACTTTTTAAGATTTAATATCAAATTAAAAAAATGGTACTGTTCACCATGATCTCTGATTATTGGGTACGGCAAATAAATTATTACATATAAAATTTGTTATGTATTTGATTGAGGAAAATATTTCCTAATTATATGTGCTGTATGTAAACTTCCTTAACCTTTAGACACTCTATCCCTCGAAGCCAACAAATTAACATTTATTTTAGAGCTACTTAGACCCAACAGCTTTCATGGTAAACTTGAACTAAATTTTAATATTCATGGATAAAAAATATCTGTATACTTCAAAACTATAAAAATAATTGTTTTTTAATGAAATCTAACACTTTATTAAATATATTTTATATAAGAATAGACTCTATTTTAATTATTTTCTTAAATCATAAAAATATCCAAGCAAAAATTTCCTACGATTCATAAGAAAACTTATGGAATTATTAGTATTACATATAAGATTGAAAATATTTATTTCTTCAGTATTCACTTTAAAATCTTTTTACTTCATATTTACATCAAATAATGTTTAAAATTATGTATACTTTATAAAAATGAACATCATGAAAGCGAAGAATGTAAAGTAGAAATTTTGTAATTTCGTAGCACGTCTGTGGTTTTTTCTGAACTCATATTCAACAGTTTTAAGTATTAACAATCGCATTTATGTAGAATTGACTCCCACGATATTCTACACATTAACAGCTGTTCCTGTAAAAAAAAAAAAAAAAAAAAAAAAAAAAAAAAGCTATGAATTAAAATTATTGTGACTAGTTACTATTTGGTGAATTTGGCTAATTTCGTATTGAAAAATATAGTCGTGAATACATCATTTAGCACTATTCATGTTTTTGCAATTTGCTAAGGGAAAAAAAAGGGCTGAAAAAAATGTTTTTCTTAACTGTAAGTGTAAAAGCTCTATTATTTTCCATCATCACATTCTCGAGGATATACTTCCAAGTAATTGAATTAATTTGATTGGTTGAAATGTTATCAATCAAGAGCAACAAACCATATATAAATATATATGTGTTTGTATAAGTATACTTGTATACACAAATATATCTATATATATATATGTGTTTGCATTTGTATATTTATATATGTACATAAATATATGTACATCTATAAATAGAGTGATCTTAGTACATAATTCTGATGTTTATTGAATCTATGAATTCATAAAATACTCTGCAAAAGTAGTCTTTTCATGCTGAATTTGCTTGTAAAAAGAACTAAATATAAATGAATAATAAAAAGACAAACAGAGAACATAAAGCTTTGCATTGCCCTAAATTACAACAAATGTAAAGAGAGAGGCCAAACATCGCTTTCTCGTTTTCTGCCATTTTACTTTTCAGCAAGAAACAGCATAACAGAATTATGAAAGAATGGAGGGTTTTTTTTTTAAAAAAAAAAAAAAAATTATGTTTTTATCACAGTGAGATCATTTCTCGAAAGTTATGTTTTCTAATTAAAATATTCAATGTCATTATAGATACGGAGTATAGCTATTTTCTACTGAACAAATTAATTTTGCTCAAAACCTCCTGCATTTTTTAAGATTTCCCTCATTTCAGACTTTAATAAGATTCACTGAATGGATGTCCTTTAGTTCATAAGTGGCTCTCAGCTCAGGTATTAATGTTTGCATTGTTCAAAATGCACTTTAAACTCAAAGTCCCTGTCGAATTAACCCCATATCCCAAAAAAGTATTCTTAAAAGAATATACAAGGAATTCAAACCAATAGTAGCAAAAGTTAAGTTACTAAAAATACAATCATATCGAATGTTCTGAATAACTGTTAAATCAATTTAATTTTATAATAAATCTTTCACTTTTATAATTTGCTGATTCGTTCAGTTGAAAGCTTTGCCCTCCTTTACTAAAAAAACCATCTACTTTTAAATAAAAAAAAAACCTACATGATTTTTTTTAAACTATCATCATCGAATTATACATTTCTCAAAATTCAACATCAGTATTTATTCAGAAGCTCATTTTAACAAAATTCTCATTTTCTCGAACGTTGTTTTAAATACAATGTATTTTTATATAATTTAAGACAATTTCCACTCTGATTTTTAACGATTTCTTTTGCCTATGAAATAATCATAATAAAATCCATTAGTATCCTCAAAAATGGCAGTAAAGATTTAAATTTATACAAATTCCAAATATATATATTTGCTATCATTATATCACGCCATTAACAATATCAATTATCTCTTGCTGTATATGTGTAAACATAAAAAAAAATGTCACTTTAAAAATTACTTACAAAGTTAAAAATGATTAATTTTTATAAGTGATATTGAAGCGAAAATCAGAAAATGATGAACATATAAAAAAAAGAAAATTTATTTCAAATTAATACTAAATTCTAAAAAACGTCATGGAATTTAATAGGAAATTTTAAACCTCCTTTCAAAAATTTTTTCACTGCCATTATTCCGTTAAAAATAAAGTTGGGATTGTTCAAAGCATAAATACGCAATATTTGACTTGAGTCATTTTTTCAGAAAGGAAAAATTTTAATGAGCTTTCCAGTTCCCAGGCAAATCCAAACGGCTCTGGGAAATGTAATTTCAAAATTTAGGCTTCAGTTTTCGTGGTAAGAGGCCATAATTTAAACATTTGAAATCATGCTAAAATTTCGTTACAT
>JAPDSC010028938.1:153108-178240 GCA_026290005.1 Latrodectus geometricus
ATATATATATATATATATATATATATATATATATATATATATATATAATCATGGATGATGCATAGCTCTGTCAAATTTTTATTATTATAATTTTTTTTCTTTCTTTTTTTGAACTTTTTAATTGCTCTCAAAATTTTTCTAGCCATTAAAGTTTTTGGAAGTTAGAACGGGACACAAAGATTTTCTCAATTAGGGACAAATTATTTTTACTAATACAAAGCAACTGAAACTGTGTTCTCTGAAAAAAAAAATGTATAAAATATAAATCCTAAAAAAAAATTAATTTTTCATGACTATAAATATATATAATATATATAAATATATATATTATAAATATATATAATATATATAAATATATATAATATATATAAAAATATATGTAAATAATATAAATTAAATAATATGAAAAACGCAATTGTTCTCAAGTACTCCAATTTCATATTGTTCTATTCTATGAATGATGAGCAGAAATCTGACTAAATATGTTAAACTATGGAAATTATATACAAGATTCATTGTAAGCTCACATCACTGTTTAAAAGAATAATTCTAAATTCATAGGTTGGAAAAGAGTATTAATATAAATTCCTTATTATAACTCATTACTATTAATCTATAACGTATAATTTAATTATTTAAAAATATAAAGTAAAAATAATAATAATAATTAAAAAAAACGCTGAGGAACTCTTACTATTAGCTATGAAATGTAATTTATTAAAGTATAAAGTAAAAATAATGTGGCAATAAGTTCATAACATTAATATAAAATTCCTATAGTGCATGTGAGAAAAAAAGGGAAAGTTTTTTATTCATTCGGAAAAGAATATCAATCTACAATACCTGTTCAAACAGATGCTACTGTCTACAGTGGTTATCAGCCTTGTTATCTCTCTAGTCACCTCGTACACATTGATTATTTTGACTAGTTATTTCCACTAAAATCTAGTGTGTGAATTTCTTCAACCAATAAAACTGAAATCTTGAAATCAATCTTCCTATATTTTTCAAACTTCCACATTTTAAAATTACCAATTTAAACAATTGCCTCAAAACTACAGCTATACTCTGAAAATCCTGAGAGTAAAAAAATGGAGTACAAGTTCGCTTCTTATATTTTGCTAAAATTAAACTATCTTTCCCACAATGGTAATTAAAAGGCGGTGAAACAGCTCGCACTAATGCCAAATAAATTGAGCCTCATAATTGATTTGTGGAAATGATATAAAATTGTAGATTTCAAAAATTAAGTAGATTTCAAAAATTAATTCAATTTATATCAAGTAGCTCTGTATTGCAGAGAGAAAGAACAGAAATACTTGAATACTTTTTAATAAACTTTGAATGACTAAGCAAATGGCTGATCTTTGCTTCTTCTGAAATATAATTAATTTAAAAAGTAATTATAAAATAAGAAGTATGTATAATTCAAAGGAAACAATCAGAACTTCAACTAAATTACTTTATTTTTCACTTATTAAATTAAATTATATATAACACACACATTTTTTTAAACACTTAACTTTTAAAATTGAAAAATAACATAATTTTTCATTTACAATCTACTTTACATACAAGAACTGAATCTTAAGAAAACATTTAAGAACTGAATCTAAGAAAACATTTAAAGAGATTCTTTCAATCATTTTATAGGAACATAAACTCTTTTTAATTCAAATAAACATTAAATCTTTTTTTGAGATGAAACACTTTTTCCATCCTGTCAAATCAGGTTGCTGACAAATTTCAAAATTTAAATTAAAAATAAAAGAACTTAATAGAGAAATTTTAGTTATAGAAAGAGATAAAATATATTCTTGTTTAACATAATTCATGAAAAAATTCATATACAATGATTCACAAACATGAATTTAATAACTTTTTGAAAAATAATTATTTAAGTTCTAACAAATAATAAACATCTTGAATACATTTACAAAATAAGGAATGCAAGAATTTATTCAATAATAAATACATCTAATCATAACCCCACTGGAGTGACACATTTTAGCACCAATAAATTTCAAATAAAACATATCCCAAATATAATAGATATAATATAACAAAGTATAAATTTAATACAATCATTAATAAATTGCAATGTTATTTCACGAAACATTTGACAAATACTTAGCAATTTCAACAATGTTAAATTAAATATATTCTTAAAAATGTGTTATTCTTTTATAAAATTAATATATATATTTCATAAGAGAGAAACAATAATAAATTGCAAATTTTATTGAGTATAGCAAAAATCAAAAAATTTGAACAATGATAAAGTAATCACAGAAAATATTTAATGAAAATTTAAGTTTATTTTTTTCCTGTCATATTAATTGATATATCATATAAAAACTCAGACATCAAGAGAAGCAATAAATGTTATGAAATTTATATTAAGATACACTTTAATATTGAATTACAAAAAGATTTAACAATAATATGAAGACAAAACTTCAGAAATTGTTAAATATTATCTAGCTAAATATGTTTGTAATATAGAACACATTTTAAGAAACACTTAAAACATTTTGTAATACTTAATAGAATGAAACATCTAGAAAGTAAAGTTTATTGTTGCACACTGAGTAAAATAAGATTTTAAAAATATTTTAGGAAAAGTAGTCTGATAAATAATACCTGTTTCAATAATTTCATAAATACAATTAATAATCTGATTTTTTTTTTTAATGAAAAAGAGAAGTATTGAAATAAGTAAGACCATTATAAATGCTCTTATTATAAATGCTTTATTTCTCAAATAGGAGATACACAAAAAGACAAGGAAAGAAAAGTAGAATGACTAGAAAAAGATACATTTAATAAATATTTAGAATAAGATTAGTCCATCTTCTATGTTTTAATTTATAAATGAGAAGTAAATTTTAGTTTGGATTACACTCAATAACACACAAAGAATTTTGGAAATACTTGATACAGCTTCAGCTGATCATAAAAGCACATCTAGTAATAAATACTTTCTGTCAGTCAAAGCAGAACTACAATTTTAAAACAATCTACACATTTGAAAATGTGAGTCATAAATATTATATAACAGCATATTGATGCATTTTCTCACAAATAAAATTTACAAAAAACGAATTTATAAACTTGAGCACACCATATCAATATTGCATCATTTACATAAAATCACCATAGAGTTATCAATATACATTCAGGGCACCAAATATATGGACACTAATATATGGACAGCTAGAAACATCTGCTATCAAACATATTCAATAAATGATACTAAGGGATGTTCTAGGGGACATTTTTCTAAATCCCTCTCAACAAATTATTACAAATTAGAAAAACTATCTATAACATGCTGAACAAATTTTGAGATCTAATGCTACATTTATAATAAATAAAAATAAAAAAGGGTGTAATTATAATTAAGTGAAATTTAATAAATTTTGACATTTACAGTGATGATTTAATTCTATTTTTATTAATTTAGAGATAAAAATACAAATACATAAAAAAATATATTTTTCAAAAAAATTTTGCCTAATAAATAGAAATAAATTTTAAAGTAAGATGTATTCTGCATGACATCTAATCAACTATACATTCATAAATCAAATTTTTCAATATTTAATGAATGCATAATTTAAAACAATTTACATTTTTTTTTCACTAAATTATTCCAGCATGTAAGAGCAATTCGTAAAAATAACATTAATATTGAATGCATATATAAATCAGAAAATGTAATATTTTAAAGAATATTTCAGACAGGAAAAGTACAATGTGTGATTTCAAATACAATAATTTATGAAATCTGAGGACGTCTGTCTTCAACAGTAGGAGAATGTACTTGTTTTGAGCTTCCTCTTCGCCTGTTTCTGCTGGTAGAATTTGAGTTAGAGCTGCTGTTTCTGTTTGGTAGGGATGCAGAAGGTTCTTCATGGGGAACAGCCTCTACGGAAGCAGCTGCTGATTGTTCATGTTGTTCAGAGTGTTGATTATTTTCCTCTGATGCAGGAAGTGGCATATAATTTTCAGACTGATATGAAGTGTCAGAATCATAATCCTCTTCTTGTTGCTCATGTTGTGCCATTACAACTGGAAGCTCATAACGATGGAAAAAGTAAAGCATAGAATGCTGCAAAATGGAGAAAATATTTAAAACGAAAAACACATTTAAAAAATTATCACAATAATTTAAGCATATTTAGTTGAATTGCATAATAATATGTAACTAACTGGTGTAGATGCCTTCCTAATTTACCAGTTCTAAGCACCATAATGAGTAGTAACATTAGAAAAGAAATATACAAATACAAAAAAAATCAATAATCCTTATTAACTATTTGATGGCACGTGTTTGGACTAGATAATTAAATATGTAATACATGGTACTTTCTGTTATGCATAAATATTATTATTATAAATAAAATGGCATGCATACTGACACCAAGAATAATTAGTCGTTTTTCGCAATCAACAAAACAGTTTATAACATAATGTGCAGCGATAAAATAAACATACAAAAGTTTTAATTCGCTTTATTTAGATCAGTTTAAAACTTTCTCAGCTTCTCAAAATGCACAAACTTATAATTTATATGACATATAAATATAAGAATTTACCATGTAAAGCAAAAAATGCATTATTTTACAAATATCTTTCACACTTTTATAAACATAGATATGATACACAATAAAAAGTAATCATTTTTAGCCTAAACTAGGATTGGTGCCTAATACTTAAATATGCCCATAAAGCATATCTCATATTATATCCAAAACAATTCTCTAGATATATAACAATTTAAAGTATTAGCTAAACTTGAAATAACTTAAATAATTTTTTAACACTATTATAAAGAACAAATAACTGATTATTATTGAAAATACATGAACAACAAAGAGTAAATGAGAATTGCATTCCTAATTAAGAATTCAATTATAAGATTCTTACATGGTACTAAGAAGAAAATTCCTAAAATCAAAATCATCTTTAAAATTGCCTTTGAAATCTTTAAAATTGCCTATGACATAAATGTATACACAAAGATCTGTGTGCATGAAGGAAAGGAAAGAGTTTTAAACATCTTTATTTACCTACAACTATAACATATTGAATAAGGTTAGTTATATCTTCAAAATAAATAGAAGTTTTAAAATGAGACATATGGATCAATTAATATTTAAAGAGTTTTATAGACCATTTATGCATCGTAAATAAAATCTATGTTTGTAAATTAACCCTCTCCCCATACTTAAAATAAATGATAAAGACTAAAAGAAGAGACATTATGAAAAAAATTATTTTAGAACTCATAAATATAATTGATTTCAATGTAATAATTATTTTCGCATTGTGAATACAAAATAAATTTAATATTTTTCCAATTTCATTTAGAATAACTAAAATGGGAAAAATTAAATACTGTGATAGTAAAATTTATTGAAAAAGCCATCAGTACTTTACTTTCATTATATAGTTAAATATATTTAATAATGTTTTTCATTTCTAATATAAAATTACAATCTATTTTCACTTCTGCATTGATGTATTATTATTTACAAATTAAAAAATGAATATTACAACATTTTAATGATTTTTAATTATTTTATGTTTATATATATAATTATTTCCTTAATAGTATTTACACAGAAGATACTAACTACATGATTAAATGTTATATGTTTAAGACATATCTGTTCATTTTGTTTTCAATTAATTTGAGTTTTTAACTTCAACTAGAAAATTCTTACTAAGCTAAATGAGGGTTTGAAAAACGTAGATATTTCTAAATAATTTTACTTGGTAGAAAATATGATTATATTTTGACCATAATAGTTATATAATGT
Source organism: Latrodectus geometricus (assembly GCA_026290005.1). Classification (NCBI taxonomy): domain Eukaryota; kingdom Metazoa; phylum Arthropoda; class Arachnida; order Araneae; family Theridiidae; genus Latrodectus; species Latrodectus geometricus. Next base: position 158,937 of record JAPDSC010028938.1, read on the forward strand.
TTCCATTTTATAGAATTTGCTGAATATTAAAATCATTTTCCTAAAAGTTGATTGAAAAATGAACATATATTACCTGAATAAAAAGCCATGATGTTATTAATGCTAAAGCACTATATTGTCCATTAAACCGACAATGATACGCATAGAATGCAAAATGATACAAATAGAAAAACCTGTAAAAAAAACATTGAAGATTAAAAATAAATCTGTAAAAGCAACATTGATAATAAAAGTATGTCTACAGTATTTTACATTTGGAGATATGTCCATAAGCTTTTCTTATATAGTTATACATTTATATATTTAATTTCAAACCCATTTCACATAACAACATTAAATAAACAATAAAAGATTTAATTGAAAAAATGTGCAATATTTTAAAATTCCATAATGTTCCATATTGAAAAGTGGCATTAAAATCATGATGCAAGAAGTATCTCAAACCAAGGACAGTTTAAAGTTTCTAAATTCCACTCCATTGTCAATAGTAAAACTTTTCAAATAAATTTTGTAATTATTGAAATATACATTAAGCACTTTTTTAACATAATTAATTAAAACATAGAACATACCAATAAAAAAAAATTTTAATTTCTCCAAATATTTTTATAACAACTATCATGATTCTGTAGTTTATCTTTAATAAATAAAATCCTTTGCACAGTAAAAATGTTAAACAATTTCTTGATCTTCCAATATTATATAGTTTAGAATTAAGAAAGATTGAATAATTTATACATACTTTTACATTTAAAGATTTTACAGTTCTTAAATTCTGCAGCCTTATCATTTGATAGCATTTTTATCAGCATTTATTATTATATGAATTTGGAAACTTTAATTAAAAGAATAGAAATTCAGTAAGGTACAAAATAATTGAGTTGATAAAAATGGTTAAATTTTTTCACTATTATCAAGAATTTCTCATCCCATTTATAAACCATAAAAATGAGTAAATAATAACTTCAATCGCTAATGTATGATGCTATCTCAAACACTTTAAAGTAATTAAAATATAGGTTACAGGATGCAAGATTAACTATCAGCCTTATAAAGAGCAAATGGGAAGTCTCTTAAAAGATTAAGAAAACCATTTTGCTTTATTTGTTAAACAATTTTATAAATAATCACACAAACCTAATTATTACAAATAATGTAATTGTAAAAAAAGGAAAGAAAGAAAAAAAGAGAAAGAATTTCTAATAAATGAGAATTTTTTCTTAATAAAAATACATCAATGGTATCAAAATTAAATGGCATTTATGATGAAAATATAATGGTGATAAATAATCAATTAAAACAGGTTTCCTTTGCAAATAGATTGTTTTATATAAAATATTCAAATTTACGCAACATTAAAAATGACCGTATTAACATGAAAAATTAGATTAACGATTAACTAAACAGCAAAATTTTCAACTAAATGTAGTTTAAACATCAGTACTATATTGAATAAACTGTTTTCTTCTAGAATTGTTTTTTTAAACTTTTTCTTCAGAAATGAATCCCATTCAATTATCTGAACTTCTGACTAAACTATTTTAGGACTAAATTTGGTTAAAATATGATCTATTTTTCTTTTTCTTTCCATATTATAACTTGGCTTAGATGTTTCTTTTAAGAATGGGAATGTTATTTGGTACCTCATGTTTGACATAGTGTCATAAATCCAAACAAAAACTAACAAAATTATATATACTGTAAATTGATTGATATTAATAGTTTCAAACAATGAAAACTTTAAAAAAAATAATTAAATAAGAGAGACAAAGGAAGAAATTGTAGTCTTTTATACAAATTCTGGAAGTTTATGTGTCGCTTTTTAAGGATTATCAACAAAAAAAAAAAAAAAAAAAAAAAAAAAAGAGAGAATAAAAAAAATTTGAAATTTGTAATATTTCATCAGTTTTAATATTCAGGAAAATTTCTTTCCTTTTAATTTGAATTTAAAAACAAAAATTAAATATTAGTGTTACAAATATAAAAATATATCACACAAATATTTACACTACAAAACTGAAATATACGTCACACGAGAGCGATCATAGAGCCTAATCACTGTTTTCCTTGTGAACAGTTTCTGAACTAGAAATATTTTGAAATTAATAAAATGAGAAAAATATTTTAATGATTTTCATTAATTGATTTTTTATTTATCGAAAAATCACAACTTCATTAAATGAATATTTGTGGTATTTTTTAGACGAATTTGCTAAAACTAGCGACCATCAAACTCTAGATATTAGATGCTTATTTTTTAATCATTTATGAATTATTTCTAAAGGTTAAAATGTCGATGTATTTGAAATCTAATATATTAATATGAAGATGAAAAAGAAGATTAGAAGATTTTGTTCTCCCTAATAAATAAAATAAGAAATGGCTCTGATTAAAACAATAAAATCATGATTTTCCAGGCATATTGGGATTAAATATAACAATTATTTATTAACACTATTTGAAAATTTTTAGCTTAAACATGAACAAATACAAAATTTTCAGTTCACAAAAAATAGAACGCTAGCATTGCAAAAAAATGATGTCTTGATGAGAAAATTCTTAGATATCTCTTAGTTTTACATGTTTACAAAAGCATTTTTGATAATTATTTGTCGCTCCCCCGTTATTCTTTGCTCACGACGAATAATCGACGGAGGCCGATAATTCAAAGTGAGTTTTGAACCACTAAAAATATTCGCTCAAGATGAGTGTAGAATCTATGAACTATTGGTTTGAAAGTTAGAATGATAACCATTTATTTTTGTTATTTCAGAGAAAAATCTTATCAGAATATCGATCTTGTCTATTGTAATAAAATTAAAATGAATAAATCTTCAACTTTAACATACTCAACCGAATTCACAAAAAAAGCAGACGAAAATACTGAAATTTAGACTAATATAATGTGTAAAAAATAAAGCGTTCTACAAAACATTATCATATATTACTCTTATTTCATCAAGTTTCCAGTGTTAATCGTTTCAATGGCTACCGACTTAATAAATTAAAAGGCAAGCTCTGACTTAGATGCTGGTTAATTAAAGTAAAATATATTAAATTTCAAATTGAATAAATAATTGAAAATAAAAACAAATATTATTCCCACACCCTATCTGAAAATAAATTATAGATATTATCTTTAACTACTGAAAACACACAATTGACGCATTTTTGTATCTACGATATTGTTTCTGAAAACTACATAACAATTTCATGAAACAAAAAAAAAATCTATCTTTATACTTCGCACAATCCTCGAAATAAAGATAAAAGAGATAACACCAACTCTTCTAACTTTCTTTTCTCCGTGTAAGTCTTATATTTTTTAGGGCAAGAGAGTGAGAGAAAGAGAGAGGAGGGTCTTCTCTTCATCCACCGTTCAGCATTTAAGAGGATTATTGGCCACTCTCGGAAAACTCTAATCGATCCAAAGACTTAAAAGAAAATAAAGAAGCCAGGATTACGAAACGAAAAAAGGGGGGTATGCTGCAAACACACCTAAGAGGGACTGTCTACAGCAGGAACAAGACACACAAACGATAAGAATTGTACACTGTTTTGGGGGAAAAAAGTTACCGAATAAGAAGTTCAAAGAATTAAAGATTTTGTTTTGTGCTTAGCAATACTAGAAACATTTATAACAGTAGTAATATGATTAAAATATAATTAAAGTGTGAAAAATATTTATATATTAATGCCTGCGATCGTTCATTAATGTAGACACTTTTCTTTAATAACATAAATTTTTATTTAAATTTTTGGAATTTTTTTTATTTATTTTAATATTTTTGAAGCAGAAATTTTACTGAAATCAGAATATAAAGCATTATTATAATCAAGATCTTGAAGATTTCCAATTTGGAACTTTCGCATTCAATTGTCCGAATTACAAGACAAAAAAGTGCATTAAAATTAGCCACTTAAAAAGTTTAATTTATATTTTATTAATATGTAAATATTAAGCACAAATAGTTGTCTTGTAGTATTCAAGAGCAAAACAGATTAATTGTGTATTGTTTTTCTACATTTGCAAACGCTGAGAATGACAGTAGACAAAATAATTTTTCTGAGATAAGGATAGTTAATTTGTCGCTTCATAGTCACTTTTTGCCCACGAAGCTAATTCAACCAAGATCCATGTTTCTTAAAGTAAATTCTGAACAGTTATAAACATTCACACACGAAATAGGAATCAAACTCACGAATTCGTAAGCCGAATTCAAGACCTAATCGTTCTAACAATCAATTTGATTTCTTGTTGAATAAAATTAGTATCCACTTTGACATTGCAGAAATTTAAAAAAAAATGAAAATATTCGATTGTAGGTATGAAACCTACCACAATATTTAACATAAAAATAAAACAGAAAAAAAAAATAAATGTGAAATACCGTCTCAGGTACTCTTCTAACTTAAACACTCGTACTCATCAGAAAGAATTAAATTTAATTTTGCTTAAGTGTAAAAATTAATTTTTTACTTACAGAGCGCAAATTAAGTTCTGTCAAATCACGCTGTATTTGAAAGTAATGAGGCTCACTGTTCAATTTAATCACAAGAAATTTATTTTGTGGTAATCAATTTCTTGCAACATTTTAAAAGAATCAAAAAATGACAGGTATAAAATCAGCTTAAGAACTCGCGCAAAAAAGAGTTTTTCGAACGCGACAAATTTCACTTAATGGTCACATGAAAGCATTTTAACTAAGAGGGTAAGTAATGAGCATTTTTGTGTTTTCAACGAATCTAAGTGAAATTCAGTTTTCATTTGTTATTTTGAACAACCAATTAAGATTTCATAATTATTAAAAATTCTAATTTAAATATGTAGTAGATATTACTTAGGTATATAAATTCAATTGATCTCCTTATGATGATTGTGTGTATCTTAATGGTAATGTTTCGAGTTAAATATAGATATAACAACATAAAAAAAAATTTTTACACACACACACACACATATATATATATATATATATATATATATATATATAATGTTTACTTAAAATTATGAAAATTCCAATAAAGCTGTTAAAAATTTAGCTTTTTATTAACAAGTAAAGTCCCCAATTTCGTTCTGTGACATATAATTTCTCTCATAATATAAAACAATTTACCCAAAAAATAAATAATTCACTATAAAAATTTCCAACAAATTCAGACGTTTTAAGTTTTTAAGCTGCCTGTTTTTTAGGATAATATATATTGAAAAATATAAAACAGTTATATCCAAGCATTTTAGACTTCATCAACAAAGTGCAGCATAATGAAAGAATTTTATTGTGAAAATTTCTGAGAAATTTCTCGAATGCAGTAATCTTTACGATCAATAGAGTTTAAGAATCCAACCATCAGAAGAAAAAGTCAATGACAACTCATTACCATTCCTGATATCTTCTGAGATAACAGCGCTATTTCGAGTCAAGACAGATCTAAGGTCGAGTGATCGAAAGAGTTACTGCCTACATTTATCTTTCTCCGAGAAAAGGAAAAACAAACAAATGACACGGAAAAAGGCGGCCGATTAATTGCAGCCAGATGAGAGGGTGAAATAGGAGGGCGTCCTCTTGGTCAACCATGAGAGTCAGGACATCCACTCAGCTTGATTGGAGTAAGCCATTGATTTTGTTATCAAGCCAAAGTAGACGCTGAGGCGGTCAGATAATGCTGGAATGTTTTGTGTTATCTCAAGCATTTTTAAACCTTTGTTAACTTGACAATGAAAAATCAACTATAAAATTAATTTGTGAAGATTATCACAGGAACAATATTTTAATTGATAAATATATATTTCTTTCAAAGATTCTGCAGATTTAAAAAGTATAAAATCGACAATGAGATTCAAATTTATTTTTTACAAATATATGCAAAATGTTACAAAAAATAAATCTTTATTTTTAGTATATATATACAAATATCATGCTCTGTTTAACACAAATGCTTACTTCTTTAACTGCCAGCCTTAATTAAAATGAAACACACAATTTAAAGTCTAAGAATGTAACCACTTAATCGATAAAAACAATTTTTTATTGTTAAGCAAAATTTTAACACTTATGAGATTTTAAAACTTTAGCACTTTTTCATGTAAAGAAAATAAAAGACAAACGACTTGCCAAAAAATAAATTACAGTTCTTTTTTAAAAAAAAAAAAAAAAAAGTAAGAAAGAAAGAAAAGACTGGAAATTTATAAACTGGTTTAACCATTTATTTTTGAGCATTCATGATGAATGGAATACAAGATTATTGTGGGGTTATTTGAGAGTTTTTACACTTTTAACAACAGTAAGATATATTTAAACAAGTCTCAGAATTATCAAACTCCTGACTATACTAAACCATCATAAACATTTTTTTTCTTAAGACCAAGGTTTCAACTAATAAACCTAAAATTACAGTTTTAACCCTTTCGCGCCTAACAGGACACATACGTCCCAAGAAAATTTCAAAAAATTCTTTTGGGACAGAAACGCTTCTCTGTCAGGGCTGATGGGACATATATGTCCCGGTCCTAAATCGGTGTTTAAAATTTTCCTAAAAATATAATATCTTAGTTTTAGTATTCTAGTGTGCCCTACTCATAGTTTATGCAAAAAAAAAAAAAAAAAAACTCGTCACGAAAGGGTTAACTTGATCACAAAAAGTAAATCTTAATTACACTACTGGCCATTAAAATTGCTACACCAAGAAAGCGACATGCTACAGACGAGAAATTTATACGAAAGGAAAAAGGTGCTGTGATATGCAAATGATTAGCTTTTCAGCGCATTCAGACAAAGCAGGCGCCAGTAGCGACACCTACATTGTGTTTAAATGAGGAAATTGTTCAGCCGGTTCCTCATACACAAATTGAATTTGAACGTTGTCGCCTGGTGAAAAGTTGTTGTGATGTCTCGTGTAAGAAGGAGAAATGCGTACCAGCACGTTTCTGACTTTGATAAAGGTCGAATTGTAGCGCACCGGGATTGCGGTTTATCTTATTGCAGTACTGCTGCTCGAGTCGGTCGAGATTCAATGACTGTTAGCAGAATATGGAATCGATGGGTTCAGGACGGTAATACGGAACGCCATGCGGGATCTCAACGGCCACCTATGACTCTCGACAGGTATATTATCCGCATGGCCGTAATGGATTGAGCAACCACGTCACGAGCAGTGAATCAAGAAACGGGGTCGTTTGGAAGCCAACAAGTGTCTGCACGAACAGTTCGACAACGTTTGCAGCAGCATGGACTCTCAGCTCGGAGACCATGGCTGCGGCTTCCCTTGGCGCTGCATCATAGACAAGAGCGCCTTCAATGGTGTGATCAACGATGAACCTGGGCGCACGAATGGCGAGTCGTCATCTTTTCAGATGAATCCAGGTTCTGTGTACAGCATCATGATGGTCGCATCCGTGTTTGGCGGCATCGTGGTGAACGCACACTGGCAGCGTGCATTCGTCATCGTCATACTAGCCCATCACCTGGCGTGATGGTATGGGGTGCTATTGGATACACATCTCGGTCACCTCTTGTTCGCATTGACTGTGCTTTGAACAGTGCACGTTACTTTTCTGGTGTGTTACGACCCGTGGCTCTACCCTTTACTCGAGCCCTACGAAACCCTACGTTTCAGCAGGATAATGCCCGACCGCACGGCTGTTGCCCTAGCCAGCACGTTCTCCAGATCTTTCACCAATAGAAAACGTCTGGTCAATGGTTGTCGAGCGACTGGCTCGTCACCAAACGCCAGTCACTACGGTTGATGAACTGTGGCATCGTGTTGAAGCTGCATGGGCATCTGTACCTGTACATGCAATCCAATCTCTGATTGACTCAATGCCCAGGCGTATACTGTTATTCCTACTCAATGTCTGCTGTTATTACTGCCAGAGTAGGTTATTCTGGGTACTGATTTCTCAGGATCTATCCAGCCAAATTTTTTGAAAATTTAATCACTTGTTATTTCTAGTATAATATATTTGTCTAATAAATATCATTTAGTAATCTGCATTTCTTCCTGGTGTAGCAATTTTAATGGCCAGTAGTGTATATTGAAATGTATTAAAATATTGAAACTGCATATGTAAACCAAAATAAAATTTAAAAAAAAAAACAAAATTATTTTAAAAAAAATTATTATTTACTTTGCTATTTCAGTACCAACATTCAAAATTCTTAGTAATTGTGTGAAATACTTAAAATGAATTTTTTCCTTTCAATGTGCAAATTCAATTGAATTACAATAATTAATCCTCCAAATGTTAAGGACAAACATTATCATCAGTATACATTTAACGACTTCATTATTAACTTTGTAATTTCAAAGTTGAAATTATATAAAAAAAAATGATCATTATAAAATAAATTGCAAATTAAAAACTCAAATAAAAAATCACTAAATTTTTCATATAAAAAATACATGTAAGCACACATTATTATTGAAAGTAAGATATTATTAAGACATTATAGAAAAAATAATTACATCAAAAATAATTATAACAGGAATAATTACTTACATCAAAAATATTCTTTGGTCTTTTTATTTATCATTTTTGAAATTTCTATTTATCTAAAGATTTTACTTTTTCTGATCAAATATATCGGAAGGTTTTGTAATTATAAAACCCAGACATTAAAGACATAATTTGTTGAAAATAATTTTCCATAATCAAATTAATTAGCTTTCTATATAATTGAAATAATGAAAATCATAGATTTATATTGAAATAAAATTTAAAACACAAAAGTTTTGTGATAGAAGCAATTAATATACATAATTGTTTGGTTTGTTACTAAGGTTACTTTTTACCCACAAGCTTTAAAGAAAACTACCCCAAAGGATTTAAAGAAAAATTTGAACTGCTATAAACATCATCCCTAACAGATGGGAATCAAACCCACAAATTGTTGGACTGAAAATCATAATATCGATCTCCCAGTTATTAGTATCCGTATGAAAGAATCTCAGCACTTAAATTTCCCATAAATATAATGCCAAAAAAGTGCAAAAAGTGAATAAGTAAAATAATATCAAGAGAAAATAAAAAAAAAATAATAATCATATACTAGGAGAAATTCACTACTTATGGAAAAATAATATTGGTTATGAATACGAAATGCTTATAATACAAGCTTGTATAAATGCTTGTATAAATATTAGTGTAATATGTTTTCAAAAAACGTTTTGGCTAAATTACAAAAACAAATAGGAAAATATATATATATTTTTTTTTTCATTCACAAAAATATATCTTTCAACATTGTTGAATAAAGAAATAGTAAAAGAGAATTTCTCTTCATAAAAAATTGCAAACTTTTGTAATGCCTAGAATTCGAGTTGAAAAGCAGTTAGGATGTTCTATCAAATGTTGTATAATTAAACAAAAAGTATATTTATCATATGATACGACACTTGAGATAACTATTCAAGGAGTAACATGACTATAAGGACATGATGATAATGACTTAAATCAACACCTTGGATAATTAAAATGAATTTCAGACCAATAAGATTTGCACGAGGCAGTTTTGGCAGTAATTGAGTATTTAAGTTATCTATATTTACATAACAGAATATTGATGACCCTTTGTATTACATTCCAGAATGTAGTTGTAAGTGCTGCTCCTAATTTTGAACAATAAGGTTTACACATAAAATTATAGCTCTCTCAATAAAATTAATCTTTAATTACAATTAAAATGATTTTATTTCAGCAATCAAACTTCTTTCGATTAATTACTGAAACATTATACTTATTAAAGAACATTCTAAGTTTTTCATCTCATTCACATGATTACTTTCCATTAGTTTATTATGAATTTAAAAGATATATAGTAACAACTTTTGCCAAAATCATAACACTTAAAATGAAATTATAAAATAAAAACTATAAATAAATATAATGATTATTTACATAATATCATTATAAATTTCCACTTTATAATGATACATCAATTCTAATTCATTTTATGAATGTTCATGATAGAAACAATGTTCAATTTCGTTTAACAATTTCTATCAAATATTCCTATGAAATGAACTTTAGAAATCGAAATAGTGTAGATGCAGAGTGATTGAATTCTGAATCTGACAGCCATAAAACATTTTAAAAAAATAACTGAATTTAAATAATCCTTTGTTAATCTTCATTCTTCAATAGTTCATTGACAGCATCAAACAAATTAAAAATAGATCAAACAGTAATGATTCCATTTAAGTAGGATTGTGACTTTTTTTGAAGATAAGAAAAATAAATACATTAGACAATATAAATTGCCTTGTTTTCTTTAATCTCCTATATCACATATATAAGCATGTATATATTTTATAACCAAACATTTTCAAAAAATTTGAGAGACAGGAAGCTTACAATAATTTACTACTATCTTCAATTAATGATTTTTCAGCAACATGGAATAAAACAAATTGGCAACTATGAATTTTCAGTTTCTCAATTAAAATATCCTTTATATTAAATTATTAGCCTTATATTTATCAACTGAAGACATCAGAAACTAATATAATGTTTTTCATTCACTGGAGATTTCAAAAAAAATAAATTCACAAATTTGGTAGTAATGTTTTCTGGCAAAAAAAAAAAAAAAAAAAAAAAAAAAAAATGCTTTAATAAGAAATCAAAAATTCAAAGTAGTTAGTCTTTATTTTCCAGAAGTTAAAATTCCAGGGCCTTGGAAAAATAATAAATTTTCTGGAGTTTCAAAAAATTGAAAGAACTCTGTCTGATTCTCATACCATGTCAGCAAAGAGATGACCTATAAGTTTTATATAAATAGGTTATATCAAAATGATTGTTTTTGACAAGGTCAAAATCAAGTTAACTACCTTTCATTCACTAGAGTAACATTTTTATTAATCAAAAAATAAGGTTTTTTTTTTTTTTTTTTTTTTTTTTTTTTTTTTTTTTTTTTTTTTTTAAGACTCTAAGTGGTCTAATCAAATAAACTGCAGATAGAACAACATACATTTCTTTCACAGTGTTAAAATTTATTCATAAAATAAATTTTAACACTGTGAAGAAAATAACTTAACAGTTAAATACCTCTGACTGTTCAATTTGTAAGCCAAAATCACTTCAAAAATTGTGTAATTTTTTTACATATTTTAAATTTATATATATTGGCAAATTTAAATATGCATTTTTTTTCTACCCAAAAAATATTTTTATATATTTTTATCATGGAAAATTAAGCTGTCGGAAAAACCAGCTGTTATCACAAAAAAAAAAAAAAAACTTTATTAATATATTTCAATTGAATTACAGTTAATTTCAATTTATTACACAATAAAAAAAAAGTAAAATGTATAAAACTTTAGAAAAAAAATGGCAAACATAGTGAAGTTAAGAGATGTAAATACAAAGTGCCTTCAAATGCTGCAATTTATTAGTTGATTAACACCATCTGTCTGTCATAATGTAAATTAAATGTCTATTACTGTATATAATTTATCTTACTGTTTAAATAATGAAAATGTAAGAAGCACTTAATAAAGCAAGAACAATATTGTGTAATTTTTTCCTTGCTTTATTAAGGAGTGCATTAAGCCTGCAAAATCACAGGATGAGGAAATTTTGCTATATTTGAATTGCCTGGAAGTTACAAGATGCTCAGTCAGAAGGTTAAAGGTTGTTGTAAGAACAACAGCAAATTGGATTCTAGGGGGACTGTTCTAGAGATAGTGAGTCATATTTACACGCTGTGCAAAAAAATTTTTAAAAATTCCACTGCAAAGATCACAACAGAAGTGTATGCAAAAAATGATAACACAACATTCATCTCCTGTTGTTTCACAATGGTTGAAATACAATCTCTGGCCTTTTTGAAGAACCTTCACTTATCACCAGTCACGAGCTATCTGAAAGTCTATTCCTTTAAATTCACCACTCAAAAAAACCAACAGTAACAACATGCATAAGTAGTATGTCTCGAAATATCCAAACATATAACTGTTTTTCTTTTTTATACCAAAAAATGTTACGATTTATAGTGATTTCAACAATGCAAACTACTTATTTCTATTTATTACAACTACTTGAATGGCCAGAGCTATATCAGTAATTACTATCTTGTATCAGACACTATGTTCAAGTATTAAAAAAAAATTTTATTAAATAAAACACTAGAGAATAAACTGTTAGCCTAATCATTAACAGCTCAATAAAATTGTTATCAGTCAAAGCATGCAGGCTTTGTTTATACTGGAGATTTTAAGAAACAAAACTTCTGCAAAACAACTTATAATAAAGGCACATACATGGAAATTTAATTTTACAAAATATTGTAATCAGATTTTACAAACATACTTTTGAAATATTAATGCAATGTCTAGTCTGAGTTAAATAATATTGTTTACTATTAAATATAATTATAAAATTGTAAGGAATTTACAAAATGTTCATTGTTAAACATTCAAGTAGATAAAAATTTGAATACAATTGTAAGAAGCTTTATAATGGTTAAAAATTTCAAGTAAATTGTAATTTATCATAAGCTAACATCTATGCTTAAGGTCAAATATGACATGATGTTATTGTTTTCAAAAGATTATTTTATAAGATATAGCATCTGAAAAATAAAATAAAAGGAAACATTGCAACAAAGATAATAAAAAAATAACAATTCAAGTACTATATATGTCAAGGCTTTTCAATCATTAAGATTAATTCTCGTGTGATTTGAGTGTTAAAATGCTGATAAATCAAGTAAAAAAAAATAATAAATAAATAAAAATAAAAAAAAACTTGTAGCTTTTTATTACTATTTCAACTTCCAATTTAAAACTAAGCAAATTAAGATCAAAACATAAATCATAAATGAAAATTATTTTACAATTTGTTTGAATTGGAACATTCAAAATAAAAACATGATCATTAATGCAACTATTGAAGCAAATTATTTTTTATTTTAGAAAAAAGATATAAGAGCGATATCTTTCTAGCATTTCAAATAAGTATTTTTGGAATTTTAAAAAATTAATCAATAATTTTAATAATTAATAAATTAAAAGTGCTTTACTCACTAACTCTTCAAGTGATTTGACTGAGGAACCAGAAATGGAAACTTCTTTCTAATTTACATTTTGATATTGATATGAAAATAGAAGTTGAACCAGGAAAAAATTACACAATAGTAGATGTTTTGAATTGAGCAACAGACAATATTTGGAAAAGAACATTTTGAAAAGAGAATAAATTTCAAGGCATAACAGAAATTGAAACATTTTGCCTGTTCTTATTCTTATTTCTATAGAAATTTCTTCGACTAGTGATGGTCCTAAGAATAAGTAATTCAACAATCTTAATATATCAAGAATATCAAAGAAAAAGTTAAGGACTGAACTCCTAGGCCTGATACACACTGTGAAAAAAATAAAGAAATATTTTAAACATTATCAGCAGTAACAATGTCATTATACTATCCATGAGAATATTAACTAAGTCAAAAGAAAATGTCATCAAAATTATTGATTTATGAAAAAGATATTAGATATTACAGAAATTGCAATTTTAGCAATTTTTGCATCTTTTATAAATATTAATGCTTAAAGTTTTAATTTTGAAATTTAAAATTATAGTTTACTAGCTTGAAATTTGAATTTTTAGCTAATTTAATTTGAAGTCATAAATGGTGTTTATTTATGAGTTAGAATTATTAATTCAAAGTCAGAAAACTTAGATTTCTTTATATTTATTTATCTATTGTAAAAGAGTAAAATTCAATTCATAGATTTCAAGTTTGCAATGTTAAGAAATTTATAAGCAATTCTAAAAGTGAGCACTTTAAGTGAGTATGTTCCTTTTTATATAAAAGTTGGTCAAATGTGTTATTTTATGTATTAAATATATTACTAGTTAAATTAGATTACTATATTATTAATTAGATTAGGTTTCTGTATAGAAATCTTAAAATATATAACTTTTAATTAATTATAAAGAAGTCAACATAAGAAATTATGTTATTCATGTTTTCAATTTTATTGCTTGATTGTTGTCAAATGACTGATACACAAAATGATTTTTCTAAGCCTTGATGCCATCTTTTTATGATGATAAAAACCTAGTTATTGTAAAATCAATGTTATTCATGTTATTAATTATTGTTGGGATGTTAAACCCTGCTCAGTAACACTAATTAGGATGTACTTTTAAGGGGTATGTCATTGCTTGTTTAGTTAAAATAAATATAAAAGAAGATTACATACACCATTGAACAAGCATTAACATATTCTCACAAAATTTGTAAAATAAAACTAATAAATCATCAATTTTTTTGAAGATTGATATTTTTATCATAATATTTTTTCCTTAAAAAGCAAAAATTTATTTACTATTACAATAAAAATATTTTAAAATTATGAATATTTTAAAAAAATTAAATAGATAATTACACTTTTGCAAAATGAAAGAAAACAGATGCATTTCTTCATGCAGAAAATAACCACTCCCCTAGTTTAAGTATTTCACAACATATAATTGGTTGCATTCAAAAAGGTTTTGCTTCGAATTACAATATTTTTTTTAATTTTTAAACACTAAATTGGTTTGCACTTTAAAACTAAAATTTTTAAAACATGTTCTAGTTTATAAGCAAAATTTCCATGTTACACCAAATATTTCAAGTAATTTTACTTAATTTGACAATCATTATATTTGATATAATAGATATAAAAAGAGGAAAAACTATTAGAATTCTTGAATTAAGTAATCTTTAAAGCTTTTCATAGTTTTAGTACACACAGGAACTTGTTATTGTTTATTTTTAATTAATTTATAATTATTCATTTATTTTATTTACTTTTTTGAGATAGATACAATTTAAATAAAAATCAATTTTAAACTCAAACAATACCAACCAGTATATCAATAATTTTATTTGATTGAAAAAACAAACACATAATGGAAATTAACTAAGCATTTTACCTTAACAAAGAGCTATGATATTTTCCATATTAATTATTTTTAATTTAAGTACCACTTTATTTGATTTTCTTACCTATTGTACCATATAAACTGCAATATTGAAATTATATTTATAAGACGTAGAATACATATGTACTTCAATTAATTGTAACTCGCTACTCAATAGCTATATTACACAACTATAATTATATAAGGATAAATCTATAAAAAAGAAAGGCAAAATATTTTACATACTGTGTTAAAACATTGGAAGAATTCTATTTTCAGTAAAAAAAACCATTTAAAAGATAAAAACATTAAGGATACATGTGCTAAAATTTTATGACCATGATGTCGGGCTCATAAAATTTTTAGTCTTTGCTGACAAAAAACTGATTCAGTTGATTTTTGATTTCTTCATTTGAAGTAAAAGTTTCACCATCAAAAAAATTTTGCAATGTCCGGAACAAATAATAATCCAAAAATGCCAGATCTGGATAATATGGTGGATGTGGCAGTGCTGTAAAAGTTTCCATTCAAGCTGTAAAAGTTTTTGGCAAGTGACCAAACTCGTATGAGGTCTTGCATTATATTGGTGGAACTTTTCTGTTGCAGGGATAGGAGTAATGAAATTTTTTTTTCAGGACAATATTTTCAAGAAATATCAGGACATTTTTCAGGACATATATATGTCAATAATTGAACAAAACCAATGTTACTTTTACATACTAATATCTGTTTTATGAATATAACACATTTTAGAAAGGAGTATACTGTTTAATAAATTCTGAGTTTTTAAATTTTTAATACAAAAGTATGAAAAATGATACAGAAATTTAAAATTTTTATACTGAACATTTTTTAAAAATTAATAAGTTATATGATAAATGCTTTATATTATACCCAATTTATATGTATAACTAATAATGTTCATTTTGAACTGGATGCACTAGTATTTAATTCCGATAATTTAATACTACTCTTTTTTAACTAATCATTCACAGATGCAGTCTCTGCATTAGCAGCAGGTGGCATCATTTATCCAACTTTCACATCACTCATTATCATCTCTAATAGTACATGCTATTTTTTATTTGCATCATCCAAAAGTTTTTGAGCTGCACACTTATTATCAAGCAAATTTTTCTTTTTTTTTTTTTCAAGTTCATTAATTTTTTTTAACAAGTGTGATTTTTTAAATTTTTTTTCACAAGTACCTTTTGTCTTCCTCCTCCTTTCTTTTCTTCTCTAATTGTGTTGCATCTTTTGATTTTTGCATATATGATGCATATTCTGCATGAGATTTCTGAATATAATACATCATTTCTTTAGTATATGGAATGGAGGAAACAGAATTGCCATGCATTCCAATAACATCATGACAAATGAGTAAACTATGAACTGTTATTTTTGATTTTAAAAAAAAAAAAAAAAAAAAAAAAAAAAGCTCTCTCCTTTGTCACAACAGAATTGTTATTCAAAAACCTCTTTCTGGTTGAGAATTTACATTTAATAACGACAGACATGCTTTAATAACTCTAAAAAAAGTAAGATATTTTATATAACCAACAGTATTTTTTACATTGAAAACTACATTCCGATATTTACAGATATTTTGGTCATTATCATAATCATTCATAAGCAAAGTCGCATCTTCACACATGCAAAGAACCCACTCTTCATTCATCTTATTAAAGTCTGAAGAAGTTTTATTCACAAGAGGAATATGCTGAATTAATCTGCTAAATGAGCTCCTAGACTCTTCCTTTTTTTTCTGTTATAAGGAGACAAACACTGGAAATCTTAGAGTAAAGGATTTGTTATAGGAAGTTTTTGAAGCAAAAACTTAGAAGTTGCTATGTAGCAACTTCTGACACTTTATAGAAATGTTATTTTATCCGTAAGCTTTTCCAGTTTTGCTGTTGAACCATGACCTATTTCAACCTTGTTTATAAGTTTAACCAATTTTTTCCTGAACATTAATTTATAGTAACCATACTCCATTTTTTTTTACAGATTTCTTCTGGGTTTAAAAATTTAAACATGATACTGCAAACAAGTTCATTTAATTTACTGTACATCACATGTACTAAAGGTTTGACTTCTTGCATGAGAAGTAAATATGGTTCAAAAGTTTTTCAAAAAATGAAACAAAATGCCAATATGCCAGAGTCTTAGGGTCTTTCAAATGTTTT
Source organism: Latrodectus geometricus (assembly GCA_026290005.1). Lineage (NCBI taxonomy): Eukaryota > Metazoa > Arthropoda > Arachnida > Araneae > Theridiidae > Latrodectus > Latrodectus geometricus. The sequence goes on from JAPDSC010028938.1 coordinate 176,034, forward strand.
ATAATCTAAAAATGTCTATCAGAAAGAGGATATTTCGACTCTTTAGGTACTTTAACAATAAAATATTCTTTTAGAATATCATATTGCTCATCGATGCTCTCACAACTGACCCCAAAGTTCACCAACTTCTCTCAACATGATGAATGAAACTAAGCCTAGATAAGGTTTCTTCCAGTATTTCCAACTGTAAGGAATGATAATCTTCCCTTCTTGCAGGAGATAGTTTCAAAAATCGATGAATATCTACAGCAAATCAATCAATAATGCAATCAATTTCATCAATACCCTTACGCAGTGCTCCATGGATTATGTGTAAGCAACATGTACCCAAATCAATTAGTAATGGTAAACTTTGCTCTTACTCAATTCACTATTTATTTGCTTTAAAACAGCTAAATTAACTTTTAGTCCATCCATTGACAACTGCATTAATTTTTCTAAATTCAAACCATTATTTTCAATAAAATGTAATAAAATTTTTACAATTTTATTGGTTTTAACAAGTCCTAAAAAATGTGATTCGAAGTAACAAATGACATTTTTTCCTTGTTTATCAGACCAATATGAGATGTAAATATCCAACTATTTCTTTGTTTTGTAGTAGTTTCATCAAAAGGTAAAACAAAGTATGAAGTGCCGATATTTCAAAAGAAAAGAGTTTTGAAATACGGAGATAGTCCAAAATTAATCATATATTTGACTTTTATTGTCGAATATTTTGAGATTTTTTCTAAGGAGGAATCATCAAAAATTTCTCCGTAAAAGTTAGCTAAATCTTTCAACGATGAAAAAGAATAATTATTTTTTATTGCCACCAAAACTAAAATGGTTTTCTCTGATGTCATTTCGGGAAGCCATGATTTGTTATTCACTACTACAGTCGATGTCGAGAATTCAGATGAAGTTGATGACTTAATAGTAAATAGTGTTTGATTCTTGTAACATCTCACAGCTTTTTTTTAATATAATCCATCTGCATGAGCAAGCACTTGTCTAAAACCCATATTTAAAACATTGAATTTGCTTTTGCATACGAAGCACTCCACAGAATGGACATCAACAACACTTCGGCACCATGTCTTAATCAGGCATTTATTCCAATCATTTATCGGAAAATTTCATTATCCTTGGCATTTTTAAAAGAAAATTGTTTTCAAAAAACAAATTCTAAACTTGCTAATAAACGTTCTTCAAAACAACCATCAAAATTGTTTAAAATGGCGCGTTAAGCATTTCACACATGCACATAAATGAAGGCAAATAATTCTCACAATTTCACCAACATTATAAATAGTTGTATAAATACTAAAAATTGAATATTTTGACCGTAAAGGCAAAAAATATAATTTAATGGTTAACCCAAACCTAAATTATTTGGATGTCAGACATTCGTGACCAATGGTGGAAGATGAGGCGGAGACGAATGTTTGGCAACCCTATTTTCTGTTTGAAAGAGAACAAAAAAGGGGAAAATAATTTCTCTTTCTTTTTCCATAGAAAGCAGATGAGAGAAAAATTTTCTACTGAAAAATAAAAAGTTATTAATTAAAATTAAACTTTCAAAGGAATATAATAAAAAATTAAGAAATTCCAGGATTTATTTCATAAAATAAGGACATTTCAGGACGTTTTTTAAAAAATCAGGAATTTAAGGAATATCAGGACAACTCCGAGCCCTGCTGTTGATTAATTCTGGCCTTTGATTAATTCTGGTTGATTAATTCTGTTGAAGTACATCATTCATTTGTCCAACTGATGACAGTAGACTTCCAAATTAGTTATGTTATCCGGTAAAAGTTAAAAAACTATTCTTTTAAAATCCCATCAAATGGACAGCATCACTTTTTTTGATAGATATTGGCTTTCAAAATGCTTTAAGCTGGTTTATCTTTTTGGTTCTATGATTTCTTACATTTGACATTGATATATACTACCCATTTTTCATCCCCAGTAATGATGCACTTCAAAAATGGCATTTGAGAAGCGAATCACAGACGTCAACACAATGACTCAAATTTCTCTCTATGAGAACATAAGGTATACATATATCGAGCTTTGAGGTTAAACCTAGACTTTCAAATGGTCATAAACAGTTGAATTCGATAAATTTAATCTCTCACCGATTTCACATATTGTTATTCGATATACTCTCAATACTGTCTAATAATACTCTATATTATATATATATATATATATATATATATATA
>JAPDSC010028938.1:186933-221960 GCA_026290005.1 Latrodectus geometricus
ATTTTTGTTTGGTATTAATTTTTAACAACTAATTATTCTTCTGAATACAATAAAATTGACATATATAAGATATGGCACTTAGAAATATTGAAATACAATTACAAATTATTCATTGCACAATCCTTCTGATTCAAAAAACTGTCTGAATATATAATAGTTCAATATTGAATAATTTTAGAAGCAAATAACATTCTTGTATTTTAAATATCAGACTTTGTTGTCACTTAATTAAATAAGTATCTTATACAAACTTGAATAGAAGCTATGATGGTGTTAGCTTATGTTTCTTGCATATTCATTTGAAATCATTAAATCTCATAAATGTTTCTTGGATTTAATTACTGTTATACTTCTCACAATAACATTCCAACTAAAATAGTTATCTTTCTTTTTAGAGGTATTTAAGTTCATGAACCAATCTTATAATTCTACTTAATTTACTCAAATACAGGAATTAACATAGGTCAGTAATTTGGAATCAAAATTATCAATTATGAGAAATATTTGTTGATGTGCACTGTCAAATGAAAACTTAATAAACATAGTAAATAATAAATTAATTGCATTCCCTTATTTCTCAACAAATATAAACATATTATTTTAAATTGAAGCATTCCAAATTCCATGTTAAGCTATGAATATGGAAATTTATAGCAATAATTCAATTAAATTAAATTCAACTTCACAAGTACATAGTTAAAATAAATTGGTTTTTAAAAATAAGGAAAAAGAAACATAAAAAAAAAATTTTTTTAAAATAAACTTACCCACTAAAGCTAATATAACCGTAAATATCTGTGTAATAGGAAAGTTTAGACTAGAATTCAACTCCAATGTATGAAATAATTCCACTAGAACAAATATAGTAACAGATAATTCATTACATGTAAAGTATTTAGCTATATCAACTGAAATTTGCATAGTTATATATAAATAATTAATATCAATAAAACATGAATAAAGAAAAAAAGTACAAGGTTCTTAACAATGTAAAAAGTAAAATCCATTAAATTTTGAAATGTTTTTCTCAAACATTTTTATTAAGGGTTAAAAGATAAAGTTTTTTTAAAAGATGGTAACAAATAATGATTTTAAATTTTTGATAAATTGGTTAAGTTGAAATTGCATTGTTACTTTATAATTTTATCACTTATTTTCTCATGTTCTACAAAATAAGAAATAAATAAAAGAGCATTTTTCTTGAATTTTCGATACCCAATAAACAAAACAATAAAATACAAAAATTCACAAAAGTGTAGGGTGAAGCTTCAAAATGACTAATATGAAAATTTATTTGACAAAGCAATTTTTTTTACTCAGAAATTAGCAACAAATCTTTATTAAAATATGAATGAAAATTACAAGCATTCAAAGATTAATATAAACTTAACCAAAACAAATATTATTTACATAGATATCAGCTGCAATACCAATGGTCATTGAAATTATATTTGCACAGTCATAAATAAATAGTAATTGCTTTGTTCCATACAATAGTTATATTGATGATAATATAAAATAGAATTTTTTATCAATAAAATGTGAAAATTCTACAATATCAATTAATGATACTGCTTACAAAAACATAATATCTTTGAAAAAAACAGCAAGTTATATTTAGCTAGTATTTTGTTCTAATGAAATAATATTTATTGTATTTTAGTAAAAATGTCTCATTTTGAAAAATCTCAATTAAATTACTGAATGTATCCCAAAGTTTAATTTATTAATTTCCTTAATTATTTTTTTAAAAGCATAATTTTCAATCAATTTTTATTACATATAAAACAATTCACATCACTATACAGTGTTACAAAATTAATAGAGTACTGTGATTTTTACTATAACTAATATTTTTAATTAATTGAAGTTTATGTGAATAAATGAAATATAAAATATATACATATTACTTTCAAAACAACTATAAATATACTAACTTAACTATACTAAATATAAGATCATAACTTAATTTTTTAAGATGTTGATGCAATACTTTTCTAAGCAATTACATGAACTACATGATATAGAATTAATAATGCTTGCAAGTTTTATGAATTTTCTCTCATTCATTCATAATGAGCCAAATGAATCCCCCTCCAAAGCTTTTTATGGAATTCAAGGTTAAATTAAAGAATGGTCAATTAAGACCTTGATTTTTCCTCTCTGAAACCAATTTTTCATTGATTTTAAGACCTGACATAGTGTAAGATAATCCCGCTTGACATTCCTAAAAGTCAATTAAAAAATATAAAATGTTAGTAAAGCCATGATCAATAACAGTTGAGTCTACTCTTCCAAGAACCTTGTAATATCTTTTTCCATGATTGATGAGAAAGGACAAGTTATATTTCTTTCTTTTCTCAAATTTTTGTTCTTTTTCTTTGCAATTTGCTGTTTTTAATTCCCAGTTTTACTTATTCTGTTATTATTTTTACCATTCTTTCATCTTATTTTTATTAGAATTGTTTTTTTTTTTTTTTTTTTTTTTTTTAAATTTCTTAAAAATATTCTGTTTAGTTACTTCATTGATTTTCAAAAATCTCTATAAATTAACTATTTTAATTAAATTATAGTTTTTATTTTTACTTTAACTCAAATCTTTCTGGGTATTCTAATTATTGCTTTGTACATTAGTTACCTTAATATTTTCATTTTTACTTTTTATGTTTTTGATTATCCTCTCTCTCTCTCTCTCTCTCTCTATATATATATATATATATATATGAAGTGCTGACAATGGCTGAGTGGTTAGCGTTCTTGACTCCTAGGCTGTTGGTCCCAGGTTCAAATCCTGATTTGGGAATGAACGTTTCCTTCCTTTCTCTCTCTCTCTGTATTTCTTTGTCCTTTCTTCTGAGATGATGGATAAATGTGGCCCACCCTATTGTTTGTGGTGATGTGATGTGGGTAATGCTACTCGCCTCCATGAATTGGTTCACAGGTGCCCACTGGGTAACACTAAATGAGTAGCAGTTTCTGGCCTTGCTGTGGTGAAGGGTTAATTACCCAGTGCTCGCCATTAGAAATATATGTAAGTATATATATATGAAGCTTGTATATAGATATATATATATGACCTTCACCCCTGTTAATTAATTCAAATACATAAATATCTTATGAGATATACAAAATACTAAAGATGAAAACAAATGTATTAGTTTTCCAAATTATTTAAGTCAATTGAATTACATACTGTAGTATAATTAGTGAATGTACTGCTAAAACTATTTAACTAGACATAAGATAAAATATAGAATTGTCAGCATTATTCTTTTAGAGCATTATAAAGTATGAAATTTAATAATAAAAAAATTATATAACCAACAAATTTAATTAAAATATTTTATGGATTGTTCAAATTATATTTTTAGATCAGTGACACAACAGCCTTAGGAGGGCCCAAGCCTTTTAAAAACACATCTTCAGGCCTCTCTATTTTTGGCCATGGTTTTGTAATTGATCATTTTTAAAATGGTGAGGTCCTTCATAGTCAGTCAACCCATCTAAGGTTGCATTCAACTTATCTCTTGTTTCGGCAGGACCTGGCCAAAAATATTTTCTATGTTGAATATTTTTTGCGCATTTTAATAACATGACAACCCAATTTAATTCTTTAAATTTTTTATGAATTTGATGATATCATTTTTTTTTATATTTAGCATTTTAAAATAAAATTATAATAGTTAAATTTGCAGAAAAATAAATAAAATATGAAAGAAATTTTAACTCAATTTCAATTATAGAATTAAGAATCTAAAATCACTGTAATAAAAGTATTAAAAGTGATATCAAAAAATATGCAAATGCTTCTATCTCAGCAAGCAAGTTTTTTTAGATGACAAAAATCAGGAAATGTATTAGAACATTTACAAAAGTATGTAAAACTATTCTTTTTAACTTTGCTTAGTTTATAGGTATTTTTGCATCAATAATAATTACTATATGGAAAAGCGATACTTTTTTTTACAAATTTACCATTTATAAACTATTTATAAGAATTAGTAAAGTAGAAAACTATTATACTTAAAATTCATTAAATTATATATATAATAGTATCTTTGTTTTCATAATCAAGCACATTTAAGTGAATTTCTATAATTATCAATGGTGAAAATTTCATAAAATTTGAAATTCCATGGAAAATCTCAAAAGTTAATATAGTTAAATAAAGATGACATCAGAATAAAATGATTTTATATGTCAGATTTAGAAACAAACCTAAATGTGAATATTATTCCTATTTTCAACTTTAGCAACATAAATACTCTACTTATAAGTAATAATATATTTCTTACACATCAGAAAACATTTCAATTTCAATTTTCAAAACAATTATATAAATATTTGAATTTATGTATTCAAAGAATTCTCACAAAATTTTTGAAACAATATTTAAAAATTAAAGAAACACTTTTAATATACATATTAAATGAAAACTTACCAACAAATAAGAATATCTGATGATGAGAATAGCGAAGCAACATTGATACAGCAAGAGTCTAAAAAAAGCAATGTCATTTGAATTATGAAATATAAAAAGATTTAGTTTAAATCAACAAGCAAGTTCAATTTCAAAAATTATTAATTATAATTAACCATAAAATGAAGAAAATGGGTACCTCATAAAAGTTAAAAATTAAAATAACACATTACTAACAATAATCATAATGTTCAATTTTACAAATTACTTTTCATGAGAAAAGAAATATGATAAAAAAATTGTTTTAATGCTTTTTTTTATTATTTTCAAGTGGTAAAATAGTTTTGCATATAATTTATAGAAAATTAAAATATTTTTAAAATCTTATTATTACAAGTAAATTTGCTATCTAATTCTACTTATTTCTTCCATGTTTCCTGATTTTTAATTAAAACACTAAACAATTAAAATCAAATTAAAATTGTTGAAAAAAGTAAATTATCTGAAAATTTAAAAGGTTTATGTTTTATTTGGTAAGAAAACAATATATAATGAATTAATTTTTAATACTATTTTAACTCAACAAATAATAAAACATTTCAACTTTAAATGCTATCTTAACTAAGCATTTAAATTTTCCTTTTTAATTTAACATCCTTAAAAAAATTTTAAGATCCAAAAACACAATATAAAAATAAAAATGAAAACATACGTGTATTTTTAAAATACTTACACACACTGTCATTACAACCAATGCATTTAGGTATGCAGTCCAAGTGGCAGTTTTATCCACAAAACGATATTGATCGCCAGTAATTACATTTCTAACAAAACCTATGAAATATTTAAAATGAGAGAATTACACTTAATTTAAAACTAATCATACAACAAATATTTAATAATCACATATTTATTAAAATCAGGATGGTATGTAAATTGAATTAAACTCAATTTAAAAGTAATTAAGTTTTATAATTATTTTTGAATGGTCAGACTACACTACAATATTTATTCATTTTAACATAACCCACTCATATTATTAACATTTATAATAGTGAACAACAGAACATGTGCTTTATGCAAAATTTTTCTGCAATTAGTTATATTTAAATTTCAAGAAGTATACTTTCATTCAGTACTTTTTGGTATAAATATTTATGTCTATGGAAGAAATATTTAGACAAATGTCATGATAGGAATAGATGTTGTTTACTTTCTATTATTAAAAAAAACCAATCTAAATGAAGATGCAATAAATTCAAATAAACAATGAATCAGAAGGTTTACATTTTGTAGAAGATTACTGAATTCACTTTAAAACAAAATTTTCCAATCAAACAAATTAAGTTGATTTTTTACAGGAAGAACAAATTAAAAGATGATAAAATTTCTCCAATGCTACTTTTTTAAGATAAAAATTAAAAAGTAACATATTCAAATAATTTTTAAGCATATTTTCAATAGGATGAGTAAAAATGGAAAACATATTTATTAAATGGGAATAAAACTAGAACTATCAACAAAAAAAAAAAAAAAAAAAAAAAAAAAAAAAAAAACACACACACACACACACAAATGCCAAATTTTAGTATGAATTAAAATTTTTCAATCCCAAACCTTGCATAGTTAAATAAGTATAGTTTGAGAGTGAATAATCATTACTATGCATTTTTTATGGCAGTCAAAACTTTTCAGTTGCAACTACAAACTATACTAGAAATTGTTCAAATATCACAAAAAAAATTATAATAATAAAATTGAGGTGATAAATTTTAAATACAAATTTAGGAATGATTTGGAGTTTCAAATAATTTATGAAAAACTAAATTGACAAATATATTATTTCAAAATAGTTTATATACAATATAAATTTTGCATTTCATATTGAATGAATTTGCATTTATTATCATTACTGATTAAATAAAACTCTTGGATTTAAACTGAAAATTAAATGGATGGAAACAAAAGCAAAGAAAGTTAAATTGGTTTCCTGATAACAAATACAGGTGACTTAGAGTAATAGAGCACAAAAGCAATATCATAATATTTAAAAAATCACCAAATAACAACAGATTGGAAAAATTACAAATTTATAACTGTTTTCATAAACGAAATGAAAAATAAAAACATTGCTTGTCCTCTAAATTGCTAAAAAAAAACATTGTCAAATGCATGTTTAACTTCATTCTTTGCAACAAAAAGTTACATGTGAACTATAATCTTATGAATGAGATAAATTTTCAGAAATTCAAAAACGTAATACAAAAAAAGACTTGTATAATCAACAGACAAAAATGTTAAACATATAGTTTTTGTATTCGATACCATATTTTACATAGAAAAAAAGAGTTGATTAATACCCAACTTTTACCTAATATACAGTAGAAAATCTATAGTCTGCTATTTTTCTCACAAATAAAACTAAATATGCAAAGGTAGACAATGATGCCTATATTTCTGCTAAAGGATCATAAAGAAAAAAAATTTTAGATGTTTACAAGTGAAAACACTTGCAGTTAAAAATATAATAAAGAAACTGCATCACAAATAAAGTCTATCAAGAAATTAATAATATTAAAAAAAAAGTTTTGCAACCACAGTAGAAAAGATATTTTAAAGTTGTACAAGGCAGTTGTAGACAATTAGAAAAACATTCTACATGCAAAATTAAAAAACTAAGCACATACACCTTTGATTTTTTTTCAGAGTGCCCTTTTAAAACTATTTAAAAGTTTTAAGTTTTTAGTTGTAAGAGATTAAAATAATATGATATACATTAAAGTCATATTAGTCGTTTATGTATAAAAACTTTGGAACATGTATTTAAAATACAAGTAAAGCAATTTAAAGATATAATTAAATATATTGATCTAAAATACTTTTCTTCTAACTAAATATAGTATAATCTATGCCACAATATGCTTGTCAGTAAGTTATTCTGCTTTTAAAATAAATCATTATTACATTTCTTAAAGATGACAATGAGATCTAACTGTATACATTTCATAAAAAGTTCCAGTTAAGTAATTTAAATTGTGAATTTATTTGCTAATGCAGGAATTGGACTTTTAAGAAAATTTAAAAACATTCAAGAAATGAAATTATTATTTGCAGTTCACATATCATTACACATATAAGAATGATTAAAAAAATTTACATTTCATACCTTTTTCAACATCTCCTTCCACTAGATGTCTCAAACTTCCCATTAAGATATCACCATAACCAAGTAAATATTTTAATAAAAACTGACTAAATTCACTTCCAAAGCATTTGTCTTTCAAAGGGTCTGAAAAAAATGAATTATTGTTATACATTATGTAATTATTGTTATATAATCTTTTTCTAATCTATACATAATCTATTTTGTATCTATTTAATTATTGTTATATAATCTATGTAATTCAAGATAGTATAGTTGTAATTTAAATTATACCAGGAATAATTTTAAATTGTTTGAGAAATTACCCACAATTGTCTACATTCAAAGGTTAAATTACTAATCATGATAAAATGACAAAATATACAAAATGGGTAGAAAAAATCAATTAATGCCATCATCATTCTACTCAATTATTTTAATTCTGTCCCTTTTTTTATACTAATTTTAATGTTATTGTATTGATAACAGAAATTTCCTTCCCTTTTAATATTTGATATAACTTCCTAATAATTATTAAACTTTTTTTTATCATTCCATTACATTAAATTTTATATATGTATAATTTTGGAAATTTTTCTACTTTAAAAACCCAAATAATGTAAGAAATTACCCAATTAATTGCTTATTAACAAAAGCTAAATGTTAGCTTTTGTTTTTTTTTAATAAATATTTACAAATAGAATAATTAGAATGTTATTAATGTAATAACATTCTAATTATTCTATTTGTAACTGAATGCTTGATGTATTAAAAAGTGTATTTCATATTTCGTATAGTATCTAAATTAAATTCAATGGCCTGAGATACTATCAGAGAGCCAAGGCCTACAGTGCTCATATTGTTTTCTTGACTAGGGTGCAAAGCAAATGTTCCAGTTTGGTGGTCAGCCTAATGCAAAACCCACAGAGTTTAGTACCCAAGCATGCTTGATACTCAGCTTTATTGACCTACTGAGCCTTGGAAGTGTGAGGCACTATCAATGCACCATTAGGTTTTTTTATATTTCACAAATTTGAAAAAAGAATATGAAGTTTTTTTTTTAAAAAAAATCAGAATAAAAATATAATAATCAATTCTTGTTATTATAAACTGTAATAATAATCAATTCTTGTTATTATAATAAAATCATTTGCATTATTTATGGATTATGAACTAAATCTTTTTTTATAAAGTCTTAGTAATTGTAAGTTATAGTAATTAATTGTTTTTTTTTTTTTTTTTTTTTTTTTTTTTTTTTTAATATAGCTGAATCAGGAAGACAAAAATTCTAAGATTCCAAAGTTAATAATATATTAAGAAATATATTTTGCTATAAAATGAGAATTCTTTCTAAGGGAGTTCAGATTAGAATTAAGGTTAAAGAAATTCCTCGTTTAGATTGCTTGTAACTTTATGCATACCAAGATGATTAAATCAATGAAATTTTTAATTTAAAGTGAATTATAAGCTAATACAACATTTATGCCAAGGTGAAATCAAACACACAAAATGTTAAATAGAGGCCTATTCCCATGAACAAAAAATCAGTGATCTATTACTGATTCAAACTAAATTAATTAAAAAAGATAATTTGAGTAAATGAATAGTTTAATTTATCAAATAAGAAGAAAATTGGAAATTATCGTTCAGGTTTTATGATTTGCTTCTTTCCATTGTTTTATAATTCACAACATTAGAAACATAGATATTTCCATCGATTATTTGTAAAATTATTCAAAATATTAAAATAAGCAATCAATTAATGGTTTTATTTTGTAATGTTAATTATTGAATTATTAAGAAAATATGAATTTGTAACTCATGCAATACATTTCTCTATCTATGTTTTTAAAGTAAACCGTTCATAACAGAAATGCATCCAGATTGTCTTTCACTCTTTTATCCTAAAATTCATTTTATAAAAAGAATGCTCGATTTATTTCTGAATAGTATCTTCAAAATATGTTTCTATTTTATTTAGAATTTCCACAGATGAAAGAAAACAGTGGTTTTAAAACTACAATATCAATCAAAAGCATTAAAAATAGTCACATGGAAATGGATTTCATCTACACAACAGAAGACCAATTTATGCATCTAAAAATGTATATTCTTTAATGTTTGCTTCATTATTTTATATGCTTTATAGAACATTTTAAGAATACTTTTAAAAAATTTAGTTATTTATGATGATATCACTTTACTTTCCATTAAAAAAAATATTTTAGTATTCTTTACATTTGTTCCAACCAAACAAATATTACTAATTTTTAAAATTACTTTATTATAATATTCAATATGTTATAGAACCTATTTTGTTGCCAAAATAATTTTAAAAATTAAATTTTCTTTATTTTTTTACCTGCTTTGACTATTGATATCAACAATTTCAAAATATAATTCATTTTTATTACTAATTTATTTATACTTAATATATTAAAATACCTTTTTTTTTACCTTACCAGTTTTGTGCCTAATATATTTTTAGTTTTCAAATATCATTTTGAAAAAATTTGTTTAAAAACCGCATTTAAAAATATTTAAGAATACACATTTATTAACTAATCATTTCAAAAGAACTCAAATCAAGTGAAAATATAATAAAAGAGTATTCTTACCAAGTACTACAGTATGAATTTCCACGCCCATTTTTTGCCTGGTTGCAGGAGTCAAACGTAAAAATCCATATTCTAAAGAATATTCAATTGCATACTTTTCTTCAACTGGTGGTTCAACTAATAATAAACAAAGGGAATTTAAAAATGTATATTATTGCACCAAAATATTTTATTAAATTCTGGTTTCAATTTATAATGAACAAAATATATATATATATATATATATATATGCTTTACGTTTAAAAAGTAATCCACATTAGTATTATTTACTATAAAAGTACTTATTATTTTATTAAAAATACTTTTTAACAGAAATAAAAAAATCTGCAAATGAAATTTTTTCCACTACTTGATATTACTGATAAATACATTCCTTTCTTTTCTTTTAAATAGAGATTTTAGAGGGGTATTTGAAAACACTAATATCTATGTATTGACTAATATGTCAAGAGTAATTTTTTCTGTTTTGCAATTTTCAGTCATGTTTTCATAATTTTTTACATTTATAATATTAACATATTCCATGGTTTTTTTTTTTTTTTATAACATTCAATCATTTATACAATTATTTTAATTATTCTTTCTTACACATTATTAAGAATAATTTGTAAATAATTACATTCAATTATTTGCAAAAATTATTTATAATTATTGGAAGAAAGCCATAATAACTAAAATAAGAATATTTCAAGTTTCTCAACTGCTTACTTCCAAGCAAAAGCTAAAAATAACATTTGTTGAAATTATAAAATATACACTAATTAATTTCACTAGTAAGATGTAAACTTTATAGTTTACTTTTCTATTAATTACTTAAAATCAAAGAAATGTAAGTTTTCAATATAATAGTAGATAAAAAAGATAATCTATAAAAGATCATGAAATATAACAGACTATAAAATGCATAAAAATGGTGAGATTTATTGTTTCCAATTAGTGAAAATCGGGAAGTTTGTTAAGTTGTTGAAGATACAAAAATTAGAAATTTCTTTTATGATTGAAATATTATGCAGACAAAATTTGCAAGTGATGGTATATTTTAACAAACATGTTCAATAATAAATACATAATACAAATCAAATTTTCTGAAATAAAATTTAAAATCATAAGCATTTACCATTCTGTGAAATTAACGATTGTCTAGTAAAATACCAATCAGTAGTGTTATTTCATACTTCAGGAGATGAAAGTTAAATCTTTAAATGAAATAATCACTCTTAACATTTTAGATTCCTGTATGAGTTTTCTGCATTTGTTCTAAACAGAGCGATTCATTTAAATTTTTACTAACATAAATTTTTAGCCTATTTTTCTGTCATTTTTTTTCTACATTTATATTAAAACTTTGATGATAAAATGTAATTCATTATTAGTAGGTTCTGCAATTGTTATCTTGAAATTTTAATCATTTTTGTAATGGACCTTTTTACACTGGTGTTTCAATTCAGAATCTATTTTCTATAAAAAAGCATTTTTATTAATTATTGTTAAGATAATTCTAAAGACTTTTCTTTCAAGATTAGATTAAATGTCTTCATCATTTCTAACAACAGAAATAAACAATTTTTAAATTTTTCATATTAAGAAAATGTATTATGTTTTCCCAATATTATATAGCCTATTTTATTTATTATTTATTTTTCATTTTTAAATACATTATATTTTAATGAAATTCTCAATGAAAAATTATATTATTTAATACATTCTCACTCATCTGATTTTAATAATAATTTCGTTGTCACCATTTAAATTTGTTAAAATTAAAAATAATTTCAGCATTTGAAATTATATCCTAGCAATTAAGGGAAAACATAATTAAAATGCAATAAAATTATCAAAGGTAATCCTTAACAAACTCTATATTTTAGCTAAAATATACTGTGAAAAACGTTGAGTTAATTCTAGATCACATTTAATTTTGTTTTAAAATTGTGAATAGTCCATATTCTGACAATATTCAGTCAAATGGACAGCCAAATGGTTAGTGCTTTGCCCTTTAGTTTAGCAGTGATGGGCTCAAGTCTCACTTTAAGAATGGATGTTTTTAGTGGTTCAGAATCCACTTTAAATAATAAGTCACAGTCTAGTCAGTCGAGTGCAAAAAATGAATGCTGAATAAGCAACAAGCAATCCAAACTATCTAGAATTATTCAATGATTTTTAAACAAAAAGTACTATAACAATGTATATGATTTTGAGTTATTTATAGAAAACACTTACTAAATAGCAGAAAAGATTTTTCAACCTCCAAAACTTCTGTTTTAATAAATAGATATTAACTTATTGTTAGTACAATTTTTTGTGATAAAGAGCTTGCAAACAAATTTTTATAAAGAAAAGGATACTTTATGAAGAGTAAATTCATTTTTTGTTATGTTTTATTTAATTCATTTAGTAAATTTTTTTTAATTAAAAATCTCTGCTATAACAAATTTCTGTAAATAACAAATTTTTCTTATGACCTTTTCCATGAAGCAAAATTGAATTTCAATTTAAGTTCATGATGCCATTTTAATTTCAATCTTACTGTGATATTAAAAAAATTCAAATTTTGGAAATACCATTTTTCATTCCCTAAAATCAAAATTTAATTTTTTTTCTCTAACTGGTATTAAAGACAATAGTCTTATTTGTAGAAAAAAAAAAACTACAATAACAATAAAAGTAAAATATCACAATAAACTTGTAATTCAAGATAACAAATGAAAATTTAACAACATAAGAAAATTTTCAATAATCTTTTACATTAACATCATCTTTCCTTAGCACTCATTGATTACTGAGAATGTGAATTGTCTTTATTCGATGCTCTATAGTTACTGTTTGTTTTTATGGGCTCAGTAAAATATTTTTAATCCAGCTTGATTATATTTCAAATTCATCACTGTATAAACATCAACACTAAGCAACATTATTATAACATTTTAAAGATCTAACAAATGTATTAAAATTATATTATTGTCATTTCATTATACTGAGAAATGTTATTAAAAATGAGAATACAATGAGATGCTATAAAAATTACAAAAGGGAAACTTTACTTAAGTATAAAAACTGCTATCAAAACTACCCTTAAAAATTAAACTCACCAACATTAGCTGTGTAGATTTCAGATTCAGATAAAGTAGTTGTAACAGGTGAAAGGCAATCTGGATCATATACACTGTCTTTGTATACACCTGTCCTATTAATGAATTCTGGACTCTTCTCAGCATCCAAAATGTGATCCTCTTCATCCTCAAATTCAGAATTTTGGTTAGCAGCTTCAGCATTAGCTTTCGTTTGAGCCATTAAAAAGGCACGAGTTTGCTCCTGAAGAGTTTTTCGACTACTTTGGATTGGAGATTTATTACAGTACCTTGAAGTATCCACAGGAAGAGAAACAGGTTCTTCCAATGATATTTCAATGCGCAATACTCCCTGCCTTGACCAAGTCTTTGTTTCTTTTTCCAAACATGTAACAGGTGCTCGAACAAAAGCAAAGTGAATGTAAAAAAGTATTCCCAAAGACATAAGAGCCTATAAAAAAAAACATATCAAATATTAGTTAAGAATGTATAGAAAATTTTAATTAAATAATTATAATAAAGAAATGCTGGAAAAAATTCACAAAAACTAGAAAATTGATTCCACAGAATATATAAGTTAATGCACTCTAAGCTATTTAATTATTATTTGAAAGATTCATCAATAATTTTTTCATATTTCTATGCTTGAAACTTCTTTCATTGATTGAGATTACATTGAATATAAAAGAACTTTTATATTAAAAATTACTTTGAAGTATTTTAAGACTGAAGATGGCAGTAATGTTGGTATCCGCAGGTTTTTAAACAATTTGGCCAAAAAATCAGGAAATCAAAAAAATTAGATATGTGTAATTTGGTTGTTACTTATTTATACAGAATCATTGTGATAATAATATAATTTTTTATGTAAAGTTTATGCAAATATGCATGTGTGTGTGATAATACTTATAAGATAATACACACAACTGTTGCCATAACAAAATTTAGAAAAATAAAAATAATGCATTGTGAATGATTCAATCTGGTAGATTATCCACTTTGATTTATAACATGATAAAATCAGAATATTGATAACTGAAAATCATATGACACAGTTAAATTATTTTTACATATTTAAAGAATGCTAAGAGAAAGTAAAAAACATTCAAGTGGTTACTGAATCATTTAGTATCTAACAAATAATTTATGAGAAACATTTAGGTTTGTAAAGCACAGCTATTTAAGTTATTTAAGAATGTGAATGTTTCAAAAGCAGCAATAGGCCTGAGAATTTTCAAGGATATTCCTTATTAAAATAAATTATTACTAGTGATGAAATTTGAGTCTATGTCTTTGTTATGGAAGCAGCTCAATAACTAAGTGTGAATGCTATTTGAAAGATAACATAAGTTCAAAAAGACCACTTCAGATTTGCAACAAAATAAAATTTTCAGCAAGTACTGTTGGAAAAATATTTTGTTGATGCTGTTATTTTGTGGTGACAATTGTGTTGTGCAATATAAATTCCTTTCAACATTTAGTGAACAAATATAATTTGAATGTTTTTCCACAAAAGTATTCATAGAAAGTGATGATAAATAATTCCTATATTTTGAAAAATAATATGCTTATTCAAAATACTATTTTTATCCATAAGTTTTTGAAAGAAGAAGTTTCAAATATGACTCCATAAGCTATATACAATTAATGTAATTCAATGACTTTTCCGCATTGTTATAATCAAAATTCTTTTTATGGTCATTATCTTAGTCTATTGGTGCACTAAAACTCGCAATGAACTGCATAGGACTTTTAAAAAAGTAATTTTAAATTTGAGAATTGGATAAAAACATTGTGAGAAGTGCATTTCAATATAGGAACATTAATTTGAAGGATATATAATAAATTTTAAACAATTTACAATCCATATTATTATATCTATACATATTTCATATATCATATTTTATCAATATAGCAGACTTTAACATATTTTTTAAATACATATTTTATATATCATCAAATTATAAGCACTTTTTGAGTAGCATTGTTAAATTTAAATTAATCAAAGTATCAGTAATGTTTTTGAGACACCAGTTTATCAAACTACTTAAGCTACAAAATGCTTTGAATAGTACAAGTGAATAATAGTTAAACAAAAATATAGATAACAACCCAACTCTATAATATAGTTACCATGTCTTAAAAATAATGTAATTAATTTTAGCAGTAAAGAAAATAACTTTTTTTAGTAGAAATATATTGTTGTTGTTACTAATGACACTTGACAATGACTCAAGAGATTAGGCAAATGAAGTTAGAGAGAGAGTCTTCCGTTTTTGAATGGAGCACCCTCATACGAAGGTGGAAGTACGACTTTTGGCTCATAGATGGCAGCACCATCTGAATTTTCCAATTTAAATATTGAAACCAGTGAAGATCCATAGCCTGGCTCCAACCACCCTCAGAAATATTAATTTGGAATGGGAACATGGAAGAGATTGCGACCCGACATATTTTACATGCCCTAGTCACCATTAGTGAACACAATGGATCTTTGGCTAAGCTGGGATTCGAACTCACCACCTTTTGGTAATGAGAACAACACCCTAACTAACCAGGACACCGTGGCCTTAAGAAATATATTCAAATTGGATTAAAAAAAACTGATTAAAAGTAAAATCATATTAACTTAGTTTATTCATTTTAAAGCATTGGTATTTTTTTATAATAGTAAACAGCATTTTTAACATTCTTAATAAAATTTAATGCAACAAACATGTTATTTTGTTTTACACAACAAGTATTTTACAAGTTTTCTATGATTGAGAAAACATCTTAAAAGACCTACATTTTTACTTTAAAAATTAGCAAAGATCATTCAAGAAGATATTTGCGAGACAAACCCCCTGAATGATGAATTTTCCTTTATGTGCCTCAATTTGCACCCCGAACAAAGCAAGCAAGCAATAAATTGCAACTGAATTCGAAAATAAATAGCATATTAAAAAAATTTAAAATGAATGTTTGACATTACATAGAACGGTTCTTGAATTAAGAGATTTATTTTAAAAAATAAAAACTTTAAAACATTTTTTTTTTTTTTTTTTTTTTTTTTTTGGTATAATCAGCAAATTTTGTGCTCAAATTTTTAAAAGAGCATCTTTTTTTCTATTATAAGGTTATTAGCTTTTTAACAAAAAAACTTCCCTTTATAAATATTACAATTAAATTACATGAAATAAATATTTTCTATGTCGAAGATAGAATCAGAAATTCTCTTTCAATAATAATTTAAAATTTTAAAAAATTAAAAATTTTAAATTGTTAAACGTTTTTGACAGTTTAAAGCATTGGCAATCCATTTATTTTGCATAATTTAGGCTATGTTATAAATTACTCTAAAAATACAGTAAATACTCCTTTTCATTTATATTTACTCTAAATATGTCTGCATTGTTGAAGTATGGCTTACAGAGGAAAAATAACTATTGCAAAGATTAAATTATTACACTTTTGGTATTTTTTGTTAAATAGTTATTTATAAACAATTGCAATTTTATGAACTATCTTTAGGTCCTTAATATAGTCCAAAAGACATAATAATTTTAATTTCCATTTACGAACTAAAATTGTGAAAAATCTTTTTATGCAAACTCATTCAGAAGCACCTTTGACTTGCAATTAGCTTTTTCTTTATGTACGAGACTTGTATTGAAGCAATTAGGGCAAAATTTTACCCATTAGTGATTAGGCAGTGATTGCTTAGAAAATGGACATTTTAGGTGATATGCACTAGTTAATTGCCCATTTTGAAATGCAGGTTGTATTAAAGAAACTGCAATAACTGAAGAGAGCTAAAAATGTTACCTGATGATTTGAACTTTATCAAAGAAACTAAGTATGTGCCAAAATTTCTTCTCATGACATTTCATATGTGAACTCAGATGTAATTTATAAGTAAAAATGTATCAGATGAATTAGATCATTAAGAAAATGATGAATAAAAAAATGAAAGAGAGATACTTTGGCTGATTTTATGTTAGTTCAATTAAATCAATTTAACCCCTTAACTGCCATTGAAAACTAACGAGATTCGCTCCCCAGTGCCACTGTTTTCACATAGGCGATCGCAGTTATGCGGTGTATCGGTGGAAAAGAAGAGGAACGCTTGAAATAGAAGTAACATCATCACAACAGATATTTTAAACAATGTCAAGGACATTTTATTGCATTCCAAAGCCATGGGTCAAGCTTTACTAATAGCAGAGTATTGCAGAAAAGCGTATTTCCGAAAGCTGTATATATACACCCGGGGTAGTTAACGCATCAGCTTAGCGCTGCGTATATATACGCAAGGGGTTAGGAACACACATTTCAGTTTCACAAGTTCATAAAAAATTTCAATGAATAATCAAAATTTACATTACTCAAACTTTAAGCATTCATGAGTAATGATTTATCAACTCAACAAAAAATTGTAAATATAATCAAAAAGTATGAATCTAAATAAGGCAAACTGAAGAACAATAAAATTTAAATGTGTGTAATATCAAAACAGTAAAATTTAAATACAGGCAAACTCAATAGCAAAACATCACTTTTCAAGACAAATTGGGTGACGTTATATTTCAAATGAATAATATAGAGAAATTTAGTTTACATGGAACATATCAGGTAGTTTATATATAATGGGAATTCGAAACAAAAAAAATTATCTTTTACAGACAATGATTAAACTTTATAATAATTAAAGTCAAAGAAAAGTTCAAATTTTATGTTGTTAAAAATATTTATTAATAGTTTATAATATATATATATATATATATATATATATATATATATATATATATATAACTAAAATAATAAATGGACAGTGATGATAAGATAAGAACCAAACTATGAGAGTTCACACACTAGAAAATCTTTCAACAATCATTACTTAGATACTAAAATTAAAATTTTATGTAGTGAAAAAAGTTGATTCATCACATGATCAACAGAAGCAAATATGTAAAGTAATTGCTTAAGAATTAACAGAAATTTATAATGTTGATTCAAATATTTTATTACATTTGTCTACAAACTTTTTTTTCTCGTAAATTCTTAGACATGAGTACTATTTTGACCAGTAATCATAATTACACATAACAGGAAATAACAATCTTTATCAGTTCTCAATAATGTATTTACTCTCCATTAAAATTACACAATAAAATATTTGTAACAATTCCCTTCAAAGATATTTATTTTCATAATTCAGAATTATGATTAGATAATGCGATCAAAATTTAAATTTGTGTGCAATCTTTTCAAATTTCTGCACTTAATTAGAAGAAAAACATTTACCCTTTATGGGTAAAATTCTCATAAAAATATAGGTCTGAAATAGTTTAGATCATCATCATTACAAAATGTTGCCATAAAACCATGCTTCCATATACAAATCTTAAAACTCAGAAAATGAAATCAAAGTCAGAAGTGATTAATGATAAAGTATCATAACAACTGTCTCATGTGTATTGTAACTCATTTGTTTTATTTTAACTGAGATATACATTAAAACATTAGGTCCCTTGAGAAATTCAATTATCAATATTTTTTTGTTTAAGCATAATTATTTTACAATATTTTTTTGTTTAGCAGAAACAAATTCTAATTTAATTGTAATTAAAATAGTTCAGCTAACTATCTTATAAAAAAAATAAGAAATGATTAAATAAAATGAAATACAATTCAAATCTACAGCCTTTTCCTGTATATAATTCACAGCAGCATATTATTTACAAGTTTTTTTTCTCAAGTAAAAGAAAAAGTGTTGCATAATCTAAATGAGAATTTTAAAACAAGATTAGATATATTTTAAAATTAAAATAATTTATTTCATTAATAATTAAACAAAATAAATAAATTTTTTTCTTTTGTGTTTCAAGTGCTTTGTTTTTTACTTTACATTAATCTTTGTAGTCACTTTTTATTTGCAAAATTTTTATTCTCTAAACTTTTAAAATAGCTTATGCACTTTTACCACCACTTGACACTATGAGAATTTGAATATTTTTAGAATAAAATAGTTCAAATCAAGACAAAATGCAAAATGACAATAGCAAGTGTAGTATCTTCCAAGGAACCAAATTCATTCTTGAACAAAATTAACTATAGCAGAAATAACTAAGTCATGGTGTTACCTGCTATTTATTTTAAAAACATAAATTTACTTACAATAAAGTTCATTTAGAACTTTATTGTAAGTATTTCTAATGGAGTATGTGTTTTATCAGATTATTCGCTGCAGTATATAATACGCACAATGAAGTTCGAAGCATTTTTAATACATAATCCACAGATTATAAATAGGAGAATACAGTAATAGAAACAAATATCAGTTTAATTTAATATTATTCTAACAAATGAATACAATATATCAAAGCATATTTTTATGACTTAGAAAATTAAATAATAATGCTACATTGATAAAATATTGAGAATACTGTTAACGCTTTAAATTTAATCACAATTTATAATGTCATAAGTTATGACATAAGATATTTGATAAAATTCCAACTAAAAAAATTCAACACACAATTCATTATTATCATTCATTACACCCAATACCTAAATATATTTTTTTCTTGCTGCAGATAAGAATTTGGACTGTGGAACTATTTTGGAAATCCTTAAATAAAATTTCAGCTTTTAAAATAACCTTATACATTTTTTATAGATTATTTCATGCTTACTTTTTTGCAATCAATTAATGAAGAAGGAAATATAAGTTAATCTTAAAATATTCTTGTAATTGATCCAATTAGTTTCTTGTATTAATTTCTTCATAAAAAGTACAAGAAATAAATTTTTTCAAACAGAAACATTATTCAGTAATACATTTCTTCTATTAAATAAAATGAAAACTGGAAATCAGAAAGAATTTAGAAACATAAATTCGTAATTTAAAATTTTTTGAAAAAAAAATTTTTATATTACTGCAGTCAGAAAATGTTATTCACAGTGAGTCTTTTTTATTTTTGTGATTATGTCCATTATCTGTTGTATTCTTAAAATTTTAGCATTCAATAAAAGAATCTACTGAACGCAATTATCATACATTACGCAAATTAAAGAAGTATAATTATTATTTTCATTACCCTAGTAAATAGTTATTTCTTATTTTTTAATATAAACTATATTTTTTCTCATTGCTAAATGATAGTTAAAATAGGATTTCAACTTTCAATTTTGCAAATAAATAAAAATTCAGCTTTAAATAAGGATAAAGATAAGTAAATGCTCAAAATCATGAGCAAAATATCAATTTTATTAAAGAATATGAGATCTCACAATTTTTTAGAAGAAAAATGAGTGATTACTGAGTATTTTGATTGATATTTCTCACATGGAAAATTTACTCATGACTAAAATATTTTTAATATCTATTATCATTTTGCATGAACTGAAATATCAAGAGTAGAATAAAGTAAACTATAATATAATATTTAATAAATATTTGTACAAATAAATCCTTAAAAATTATAAGTCTAAACTAAAATTTTAAAAAAATCAAATTAATTGGATAAAGTATATTCTGAATTTTTTTTAAAAATATTTTTGTTTATTTAATTGAAATATAGACTAAAATTATACATCTAGGAAAACAGATTAATCTTAAACTAAATATTATAAATTAAGCAAATTAAATACCAGTACAATGTAGTTAAATACAGTAAGCAAATTAAATACAGTCACAATAAATTTGAATTTAACTTGTAAAGATAAAGGAATAAAATTAAATACTTATATCTATACAAATTCAATTATTTACCAAAACTTTTCAATCATCAATTAACATTAATTATATAAATTGTACATAGATACATGTGATGTAATAATAAATACTTACAATTGATAAAACAAAGATTTCAATAAGTTTTCGAAGAATATCACCAAAAGTAGAAGCATATGCTACAGTAATTTTTTCAAACAAAACTTGAAATAATCTATCCCGAACCATCCATAATGTATGGTGATTATTATTGTTGTTATTATTATTATTACTATTTGCATTTCCTCTTTCATGGGGTATGGCATCCATGGCAAGTAACAAATGTTCAGCTGCGTGGTGATGATCAGGCATATTTATTTTAAATCAATAATTTATCACATTTTCAAAAGATTCACCTAAAAAGATAAAGATGTTCAAGGAGTATGTTTAATGTTTTTATGATTAACATGAATAATAATAATGAAGTTAAAATTAACAAAATAGAATAATCATAATTGATATGAAATTTTAATTTATATAGTTTCCATATTTTTAAATTTTTCACCAGTAATTTCTTATAAAATTAGAAATTAAAATGTTTTTGTTTTCTAATTTAAAGCACTTTTCTCTATGTGTACTTCAGAAATAAACCATCCATCAATCAATACTACACATTTAAATTTATTATAACTATTACTATTTTTATTCTACTTTATAAATAAATATATATTGTTAATGGTCATTTATTATAAAATTACTTCTATAAACAATATGAATTATTTAAATTATTTTTTTCAATAATAACTCATTAATATGGATAATAATTTGAAAATAACGATTTTTGTTACAATTATGTAAATATAAATAATAAAAGTATTTGTGGAATTAAAGACAGTCTGTTTAATAAATAGGACATCAATTATGTTTTAAACCCAAACTTAATATCTTTGTACAGTGTAGATTTGCAGAATTGTTTTATGTTTAGTTTCAAGTCAAATCCAATCATAAAATAATGACAAATATTTATTAATTCAAGGCATACTACATTTATATTTATTTTGGTTGTAAAAAAAAAAAAAAAAAAAAAAAAAAAAAAACCAAGATTATATTCAAAATTTAATATTTCTAATCTCTTATTGTTGACAGAAAACAAATTATATAATTTTGATCACAGTTTAAGGTTGCTTTTGATTTATTCATTTTAACAATATATGATACTACATATTTCAAAGAACAAAATTATGTAATGTAACTTGTAAATTTTATAAATATTTTCTGACTGCTTTGTTCTGAAAAGGAATTTTCTTAGATAATTGCAGTTTCAAAAAGCAAAGTAAATTGTTGAGGATTCATCTCAACAAATGCACTCGGTTAAGCAAACATACAACTTCTGTTGTAGTTTGATAATATGTTATTCAAACAATTTGATTATTTTAATTTTCATGGAACAATATGAATAATAAATATCATCCTTAATATAACTGTTTAGATTTAAAAGTAAATATTGTATCAATATAATACTTTTAAATCTAAGTAAAAACCAATTTTCAAAATAATATCAGATGTTAAATCAAAATGACATTATATACAAATTAACAACATAAAATTATTTAAATATTTAAAGTAAAAAAATATATTTAATTTGCATTATCTATAAAAACCATCATCAATGAGCATTTTAATAATCTTAAAGACCATTGATTATTATGTAATTAAAATTTTTTACCTTTTAATATTTTAATTGATTCATTTAATTTTGCTTCCATTTGCACTTTATTGTGCCCTTGATATAACATCAAATGAACATTTGATGTCAAATACAATAAATTAACTTACAAACAAATGACCTCAAACAATTTTTCCCTACTTTCAAATCAGCCTTGATCATTTGATCACAAGTTAGATCCTCAAGTAAAGGATAATACTGACAATTTACATAAACATTAGGAAAACTTTAACATCAATATTAAGAAATTATTTACATTAATCCTTGATAAATATATTCAGTAATACAATTTTATGAAATCAAAATAATTATATACAATCTTAAATTGTTGTCTTGGTAGATGGCAGGTCAAACTTTTTTTACATAACTTAAGTTTAACACAAATAATATTTTTAAAAATTGCCTATTCTATGAATATTCTAGTAGATACATTTCAAACATTAACAACAATTAAGTGAAGTAGATAACAATTATAGCTAAACAATCTGTTTCATCATTCGTCCATCTAAAAACATTTTTAATTGATCGATATATACTAAATATTTTGAAACGTGAAATTTAAATTAAACATGTAAATTTACTTGAAAATATGTTTTCGGCATTAATAGCAGAAAAAAATAAATACAATTAGGTGAAAGATTTTAAATATTTTCACACATACTCTATAAATATTAAAACTTAATGATTTCAAAATTTGTAAAGGCAAAATTAAACACATAAGTAGAAATGTAAAATATATAACTATTATACTCACTCAAACTTCTTTCCACTTCTAATCTCTGTGTTGGGTTAGACCATCAGGTCAAGAGTTCTTTATATTTGCCTGGAGGGGCAAATCTGAGTTAAACAATAATAAACAAACTCAGCAGTTCACTTCCTGATTTCAGCGCTTTTGCCCTCAAGAAGTAACGGGATCACCATATTGTCAACTATCCAACAACGTTATAATTATTTTTTAATTTTTTTAAACAAAATAAATTGCTTTGAGGAAAATATTGAAAATTTATTCTAAAATCTTAAACAATAACCAAAGATACGAATTTTACAATAAATTAAAAGTAAGCAAAATCAATATAATCCTCTTTATGAAAAAATTACTGAGCTGAAAGTAAAAAATAAACCTTCAGAAATAAAATAATTGTTAATAAAATCACATATTATAAATTTCATGTGTAGTTATTTATGAAAATATTGGAATTTTCCTTTTGTCTTATAAAAAAACAATAGTTCAGTTTTATGAACATGGCCTTAAGCATGAGACCTTGTGTACTTTGAGGAAAAAGTGAACTGATTTGATTTCAAGTAAGATTGTTGATTGTTTCTATTTTTTGTGTCTTATTAAGCGAGTGGCTTATGATCATGATAAAATAATAAATTTTAATCGTAAGAAATGGAGTCTTATTTATTTTAAATTTCCTCTACATATTAAATATGTGTTTTCGTTGATAAGTTTATTCAACACTAATCTCCAATTTTAATAGAATTATACTGAATCAAATATTTATAAATCGATTGGAAATTACTGAATATGTCGTCTGCAAAAGAAGATGGCATGATAAATTTAAATAGCTTTGTCGATGTAGAAACGGCAGTTAAAACAAACATTAAAGAAGAAGAATTAGATATAAATCCCGAAATTTTTGCACTGAAATGTTCTGTATCTGTTCCCGATGATAAAAGCGGGAACGTTGAAAGTGATAAAATAGAGCTTAATAAATCGACTAAACGATCTACAGACAGTAAAAGTACACATAATAATAATTCTCATATAGTGCAACCAGATCGTAAAAACAAAGCTAAATCGCAGCCTGTTCCATCTGCGAAACAAAAAGTTAATGTCGGTTCAAAGTACGCGCATCAACCAGTGCCAAAAATCAATTGTTCTGAAAGAATTGTAAGTTCTATCAGATATAATTAATTAAGTGTAACTTTCTTTCCTATTTTAATAATTGCTATAGCTAATTGTGTTGTGAAACGAAATTTAGTATATGTATTATAAGTAATATGAAAATTTAGATTATTAAAGACTTATAGGTTAAAGTAGCATATTAAATAATGTTAAAAGAAAAAGAAAGTGAACTTCATTTTTCAAATAGTATGCAAAATGATATATGATGTGTATCTGAATATTTTCCTTAATTAATTTATAAAAATTCAAGTTACATTTTTTTAGTTTTATCAAAATATCCCAACTAAAAAATCATTGATTCTACATTTTTAATTATTTCCATGCTCTTTATTTAATAGCTGAACCCAGCCAGTTATGTTTTTTAGACAAATATCAAAATGATTTTTTTTTTTTTTAATCATAAAAGCATATTGTTTTTAACACCCCCCCCCCTCCCAAATCAGAAATTGGATGACTTTTTTTCTTGCTAAGCAAAATACTTGTTTTTGCCGCCTTTTTTCTCGCCAAGATGTATTCTCACTAAATGCAAATAATTAATACATAAAAACCTTTTAAAAAAAACTCAAAAAGTGGTACAAAATGCAAGAAAATAATAAATTTGGCAACAGAAAAATCTAAAAGCTAAAAAAACCTATATTAGCAACACCAAAATAAGAAACAGCAACCCTAAAAAGTCTAGGGAGTGCCAGATTTGGCGTGTAATTTTCGCGGGGCTATATCAAAGATCTTTCACTTTGGTTAAGAATTTATATAGGTCCCTTACAGAGCTAAAATGTAACTGTGTAGTATTAAGAGTACCTGAAGTTGCCAATTGAGTAATGGCTAGGGTATAGCATTCATTTACAATACAATGTGCTGTTTCTCACTTTTATGGCATTTTCTAAATATAGGGTTTTGTTGACAAAGTCCCAGTATATGAATTCGTTTTCTGAAATAATGGTATCCTATAATAAATTCCATTATTGTTTGTATTTTCCATCCTGGGCATCTGAGAGTTTCAGGAGCAGTTTTTTGCTGATAACATAAAACTCATGCCTTAAGCATGTCATTTACTGTTCAGAAGGTTCAAGCCAAATTTATTCATCTTCTGCTTTCCCATTAGGTCTTTTGATATTTTTTAAGTTGCAGAGTTGCATAGAAAGCCCCCATGCCATTTGAATTAGAAGATGGTCTTTTTCTTTTTGCAAGCTCATCGGCTTTTTCATTACTTTTTATACCTGTGTCCAGTTAATAATTAACTTATTCATAATTCCCAGTTCATTTAGAAGGTTCCTGCATTCCAGAATCATATTAGAATTAATTTAGTCTTAGTTAATAACTAAAAAGGCTGTTTGACTGTTAATAAAAATAAGAATCTTTACCCTGGTAGTGTTTTCTTAAATTGATTAAGAGACAATGATTTATAGCAAGTATTTTATCCTAATATAGTAACATACCTCCTGATTTCTTCTGAGATGTTGTCTTTTTTTATCCATCTGTGAACTAGGTAGGATGACCAATATTATTGTTAAATTTGTTGTTCTCCCATTCTTCCTTAGTAGGGAAATATATCTCAAATGATCTGTAAAACATGTAAATCCTTTCCTTGATGTCTAAAAACATCTTTAGATTAGGTTCATTAATTTCCTAGTAATACTGATATAACCTTTAGGAGGGAGCTTTTCATGTCATTGATTCTACCATATAATTCTATAGGCAGTCATTCTGGCTGCACTGCAAATTATGATGTCCATAGCGGTCAAATCTAAGATAGTCTTTGATAGGTACAGAGGGCATAGCACCTGACAAGCAGACCAGGCTGTATACTCCCTAGTTTTTCTTTCACAATTCTTTGCTCAATTTTGCATAATTCAGTACATGAAAAACATTAACTTCAGATTTTCCAGAAATGATTGCTTTGAAATGGCTGTATCCCAGTGTACGGTACGCTATTTTTATACAATTAATATAATTATACAATATACAATTAATATAATTATATAATATAAAATTATATTATTTTATAAAAGTAATATAATTTTATACAATATTATATACAATTAATTAATAATTGTATATATGCGTACCGTTGTATTTTTGCGTATGGTACAAGGAGCGTACCGTTCACTGGGAATTAACCCTTTGAAATATCTATTCATTTAGATCTGTAATATAATAGTAGGTATAACTATCTTTTTCAAATACTTATATTTTCTAATTTTATTAAAACGATTTTCTGCAAAAGTTTTTTCTAGTCATTTTAAAGTTATAATATATATTATCACTTAGTTAAGCGATATATTCTTGGTGATAATATTATTATTTAATTTTATATATAATTAATTAAAATTTGTATAATAAAGATCAATTATATTACAAGTTAATTTGTTCACAATTTTTATTTTATAAATTAAGCTAACATTTTAGAAAAAAAGTTTTATGATTATATTATTTTTTAGATATTTTGTTTGGATATGTCGTCTGACATGGAGCAGACTCCATTTAAACTTGGTGATGGGTAAGTTGTTATTTATAGTTCAAAATAAATTGGCTATTATTAATTATATATTACTTAATATAATTTTGTAACATAAAATATTTTGTATTTATTATGAAAAAGGTACTGTTCCATTTTGTAAGGTTGTTAAACAATCAATTACCTGTGAATTCAAAGAGTTGGCATGCTTGTGATGCATAATTGCTAGTGAATCACAAAATCCTACTCCTTGGTAATCAAATGTAAAATTTCTTTCTTTTTTTTTTTTTTTTTTTTTTTTTTTAAATGAGCAAGTGTGTTTTAAATTTCATTGTTTTTTTATTGTTGGTGTTGATTTTTGTCATTTGCTATTTCTTTGTTGCTTTCATTGTTTGCGAATCACCAAATAATAAAAGTGCTGTAGATTTATTCCAAACAAGAAAGGTTTTTTGTGAATAAAAATTAATATCTAATTGCCTTTCTATAATGGTGATTTGGCAAAACAACTACATGAAACTAAACAGTACAAAAAATTTTTAAGCTTCAGCTCATATTAGTGTAATATTATATTAATTTTATACTGTATAATATAATATTGAGATATATTTGATTATTTTATTTTGTTTTTATGGTATAAAATTTAAAACTGAAAATTTTAGAGAAAGAACTTGGTGTACAAAATTTATGTGTATTAGAATATTATATTTATTAGAAAATGCAAAACTATTTTTGAAAGAAATATGTTTTTAATTAAGAAATTATATAATTTTAATTGCATAACTTGGATTCATTAGTAAAAGGGACCCAGTTGATAGTAACTTTAAAATTTTAATTTAAAAACTATAAAAAGTTGTTAAAAATAAAAGGTTTTATGAAATTGTTTGAGATTTGAGAGAAAAAAAAATACATTAATTTATATTTACACAGAATATTATTTAGACTGTCAGTTTTAATGATATATCCTGATTAAATAACCATGTAGAAATAAATTTTGAAAAATCTTTTAAAATTTTATGTATGAGAAAAAAAAAAATATTAACATATTACTATGGTATTGCTATATTTTAAATGTGTGCATGAAAGTATTGAGATTATGAATAATTCACACATCCAAATATTAGTTTGGGGAAAAAGTTATCCATTATTTTTTCGGTAGGCGTCTGTAGTGATCGCTATCTCGTGAGGTATCTATCAAACAATTTCAAATTTATGCTCATTGAAAAGGTGACATTTGACACTAAAATATTCTCTTGCAGTTTTTTGTTTGATTAATTCAGTTATGAGTACAAGGTTTTAAAAATAGAAGACAACAAACAGAAAATTCGATTCATTTTAGTTTTTCTTTTATAATAGCAAAAATGCTAACCAGGTGGCTAAAATTGTGAAAGGTGTTTATCGTCCTATATATGACTGTAACAACCAGTTACGCACAATTTTGGTTTTGTCTATTCCGTTCGGGTATTTTTGATGCTAAAGATGCACCTCACATGGATACAACATCGTCGAGAATGTCTATAAAATATTAAAAATTATCAAACTTGACAGCATGTCAGCAGCCGTAGCTTCGCACAAGACCTAAAAATCTACATGAAAACTGTTTTAAACCTTTTTACAAAGCGAATCTGAAAGAAGTTACAAAAAGTTCCCGTAAAAATAATGGATTTCTTTTTCCCCAAACTAATATTACCAAAAAAGAATGTTAAATCTTTGGGAAATACTCATTTACAAATAAATGTGAATAAAAAATGTATTGACCAGTGAACTATTAAATTTTATACAACCATCACAAAATTTATTTTATGTTTGTGACATTAAAAGATGGTGTATTTTAAACAAATTAAGCATTTTTAGTTTTAGACATTTTTGGTATTTATTATGTGCATTAAAAGACTTGAGAAAATTTTTTAAGCTTATTGGCAGCAGTCTTAATGTTGATATATTAGATTCTCTTGTACTCTGTACATTTTAAAAGAAACACATTTTTATTACCGTATTTTCCTGTATATAATCCGCAGCGGCGTATTATCTGCACAGCCTTTTTTTTTTTTTTTTTCGAGTAAAAGGGGAAAAAAACGTCGCATAATCCGCAGCATCATATAATCCTCAGCAATTTTTTTTTCCCGGCGAATAGTCTAAAATATATATTGCTGATAGTACAGGTGTCACATAAATTTAAAAAATGCACAGTAGGATTAAAAATTTAATAAATTGTATAGAAAAAAACAGTCATTATGAAAAATATCAGTCTTGATCCAGTTCATCGCAAAGTGCCATAAACTTGAGATGAAAGCAGGAGATCGATCAAAAGCGATAATTTTGAGAAGAGAGTCTTGTAAAACTTATCAATATTTAGCTTCTAATAACTTTTAAATCAATGTTAGGCATATTTAAATGAAAGAAATTAATTATTTACAAATTGCATATTTCATACAATTTTTTTTTTTTTTTTCCGCGTGTGCTTTGTTTTTCACTTCACATTAACACATTTGACGCCATTGCTTTTATTTGCTTTCGCTATAGCTTTTAATTTAAAATCTGCTGTGTAACTTAAAAATTTTCGCTTCCATATGACGAAATATGAATTTGAATATTTTCAAAACGAAACAGCTCACATCAAGGCAAATTGCAAAATGACGTTATCGAATTTACAACTGTAAAATCTTTAAGAGGAACAAAATTCGTTTTTGAACGTAATTGCACAAAGCCGATTATAGTTTAAATAACTCAGGTGTGTCCTGGTACCACCTGTTATTTATTTTAGGAAACATAAAGAGTATTTCTCTTAAAACATTCTTGTAAGCTTTTCTGATGGAGAATGTTTTTTAACACTTAATCCGCGGATTGTATACAGGAAAATACAGTATTTTCATATAACAGGAAAAAATAATGCAATAATATATGTAAAAAAAGAATGTAACTGGCGATTATCAATGTGGATTCAAGAAGAGGAAATCCACCTCTGAATAAATCTTCAATTTGCACCAAATTCTTGAAAAATCATGAGAGTTCGGAATTGAATTGCATTGTCTCTTTATTGACTTCAAGATAGCCTATGATTGTGTTGGTCATGAGTTTCTACATGTAGCTCTTGCTGAGCTTGACATCCTTAATAAAACTTTTAATGCAAATAAAAGCCATTTTGACTAACAGTTTCTTGTATAAATTATCATCCATCTGTTTGACAGAGTTTTTTAAAATAAAGAATGGTATGTGAGTCTAAAATAAAGAATGGTGCTTTGGTATGGACAATTCGCAGTTTTGGTAACAACACCAGTGGTACCATATTTACCAAAACTGTGTAACTCCTTGCTTATGCTGGTGATATGATCATCACATGCACTAGGAATGCTATGGTAGAGGCTTGTTTTTCTCTTAAAAAATCTGCAGAAAACATCATCTTATTAATGAAAACAAAATAAATATATGCCAATTACTGAAGATTATAAATTTGAAGTGGTTAATAATTTTCTTATATATATATTTAAGCTCAAATATCATTGTCCAAAACTATGTGGGCATTGAAATTAAAAGACAAATTTTGGCAGCTAATTGATGCCTTCACAGCTTACAAAACTTTTTTTTAAATCTAAATTAATGAGAAGTAATGCTAAAATCACATTATATAAAACACTTATGGATCTGAGACTTGGATGTTTACTAAATCCCATGCAGAACAGCTAGCTATCTTTGAGTGAAAAGTTCTGAAAAAAAATTTTAGTACTCTGAATAAAAATTAAGTCTGGAGAGGCGTACACAATTTTAGACTGTAGAAATTATTTAAGGATATGGATATCATCAAAATTACTAAGATTAATTGCTTGAAATTTGTAGACCACATATCCAGAATGAACCCCTTAATCATTGCCATTAAAAATTTTCAATCATAAATCCTTGGGAACTAGAAAAAGGGATATACTTTGGTTGGGGTGAACAGATTGTATAGAAGAAGATATTAAAATTTTAAAAGTAAATAATTGGAGATCAATTACCAAAAATAGATCGGAATGGAAAAAAGTTCTGAGATCAAGGAAGGTCTTGGCTCATCAGGGGCTTTTGCATCAATAGAATAAAAGTATTAAAAATTACCTGTAATAATTTGGCTACTATTCACATTTTATGACAGAGTTTTAAATAATGCTTATACCATGGCATAATTTTTTTATACTATTAATTTTTATAGTTTTCATTTTTTTTTTTTATTTTAAAGTCAATTCATTTTTGAATAATGTCATAAATTTTAATTTCACTCTAAATTTTTATCTCCAGTACACAATAAATAATGTAATTTTATAAATTTTTAATTTTGAAATTTTTTTATTTTTAAGCATTGTGGCAGGTATGTATCTTTAAAGTCACTGCAACATTAGCAAGTGCATTAACTATGTTCTTTTTGTAAATAAAATTTAAATCATCATTGGAATAAGAAGCATTCTGTTTCATTCCTTTGAATAGGAAGAACCCCTCCATAAAACTTTATTTATCATCAATTAACACAATCATTATAAACTTTTTGTGAAACTTATTTTAGAAATTATATAATATTAAAATTTTAAAACTTTCTAAAATGACACTTAAAGACATAGCTATACTATATATTGTAACCAAAAATGTTTTTAAATATAGTTTAATGTATGTGCTTATTGGAATCATTATGCAAAGTAAATAAACACATTCATCACATCATAGTGCATCATTCTCACATCATTCTACTGCACACATTGATGCACATCATTCTACTGCATCAATCATAACTCTTACAGTAGCATAAAGATATGGACGTTTTGAAGGAGCTCATTCAGTGTTGTTTGCTTTACGAATTCAAGCTGCTCCATCAAGTTACCAAATATGTCAAGTATTTAAGGGATAGTGAATAAGCATAAAAGACATTGGTTTCACAAATTCAGGCCAGGAGATTTGTCCCTTTGTGATGAAACCCTGCAAATGGCCATTGAGGAGAAGAGTAGTATGATGAATCTGCCAGACGATTTGACATTTCTGGTAAAATGGTTAGATTTCATCTGCACTGCTTAGATAAAAGGTACCGTCTAAGCAAGTGGGTTCCTCATATGCTGTTGCATCCATAAGCAACTGCAAGTGGCGGCCTGTTTATTGTTGCTTTCTTTCCATCATAGTGCATCCATATTTAATCGAGTGCTGACCAGTGACAAAAAGGGGATCTTGTATGATACTCCCAAGCATTCCAAACATTGTCACCCCAGGATACTGTCCCATACTGTGCAAGACTACCTATGCACCCACACAAGATGTCTTTGTGTCTGGTGGATTAGTCTTCTAGTGGATCTCTATGAGCCGTTACCAATGGACCAAATGGTCACTGTGCACCTGTGCTTGCAGCACGTTGCAGTAGGCATTGCAACAAATGGAATCAGCACTTTCACAAGAGTGTACTCTTCTTGGCCGATAACTCAAGACTGCGCGTCGTGCAGCAGATGGCCAGGAATACCATACAGTTATTTGGTTTGGAGACTTAGTTCTATCCTCCTTACTCACCTGACCTTACACCATCAGATTATCACCTCTTCCATTCCCTGAACAATTGTCTTCATAGAAAATCCTTCACCTATGAAACAGGCTTGCTCCAAGCCTCTCAGGGACTTCTTTAGTGCCATGACCATCTATACTAAATTACACAATTGAGGATCCATGCCATGGGCAATCCAATTGATATGGTCCCACAGATTCTCAATTAGTTTTAAGTCAGGTGAGTTTTCTGGCCAGGGGTGAACAGTAAACTCATCCTGATACTCTTCGAACTATGCATGTACCCTACCAGCAGTATAAGATCTCACATTGTCCTGCTAGTAGGTCCCATCATCCTTGGAAAAAACAATAAAACACACACACACATAGGGTTATGTAGATATGGTTCGCAAAGACAGATGCATGCTTGTATTTATCCATTGTGCCTTCGGCAATGATGAGTGAACCCAGAGAATACCAAGAAAATATTTCCCTGACCACAATGCTCCAGTCAGAAATGTAATTAGAATGTCATTGAAATATAATTAGAAAATCTGAAAAGACAAAATTAATTTATTAAATTTAGTAACCTTTCTGTACTTGTATCAAATAATTATATATTATTTGAAATTTTGTATGCAATTAAACAATGTTTTTTAAAATTTAATTTACATTGTAAAAATAATATGTGTAGTCATAGTTTACACAAAATTTGAATATGTTTAACATTACCTTCAATAAAAAAAAATTAAATGATCCAAAATTCTTAAATCTGCATGAGAAGCATCAAAAATGAAGTATATAGTTGAAAAATAACTTATTTTTCATCATTCAAAAATATAATAGAATATGATTCATGGTGATGATTTAATAAAAACTTAAAACAATGCAAAGTAAATTGCAAAATATAAAGAATATATTAAACGTAATGAACACTCTTGGATAATGAAACTGAAATTTCACCTTTCAAAAATATTTTTCATGTAATTATCTATATATTCCCCCTAAAGCATATTGATAATTATGAAAAATCAAAAGTGATGTATAGGGAATAAATTTGGTAAAAAAAAATACATATATTATGCTTATTTTGATTGTTTTAAAAGTTTAACCTTCAAAGTAAACTTAAAAAGATTAAGTTAATTGGTATTTTGTTCATATAACAGAAATTAATTTTTAAAATATAAAAATTAATATTTGTTGTAAAATTATATAAAATAAGCATTTTGTTATAGTTTGATTCTTGCTGCTGAAACAGTTTGGTGCAGCAATCACATCATTTCTTAAATTAGAGGATGTTACTTCTCAAGCAGTGTCAGTTGTTAGTAGAAGATATAATTCCATTCTCTTACAAATATATTTTTGATTAAGAATTTACCATATTCAATAATTAATATATTAGTTGTTATTTAGGAAGCAAATCAAAAAACAATGATAATTAGGTTTGTTTATATCAAATTAATTGTTTTCAAATACACACAACTTATTATGCTTTTTTTAATATCAACTATTATTTCACTTAAACTTTTAAATATGATTATTTTCAGGTCTCAACATTCTCCTCTTAGCATGGTAAAACGTACCATTGAGTTGTTTATTGAAAATAAACATTTTATTAGTAGAAAACATGAATATTCACTCATGGTCCTTTATGAAAGTGCTACTTGGGTAAATAGTTAATTACATATTTGTATCGCTTTATAGTATAACATTTCTTTTTACCTTATTAAGTCAAATAAAATTTAAGTCATTAATATGAAATTATTTGAACATGTTTTATAACTCTTATCATTGCCATTGGCAAAATTAGCAATTTAAAGAATAAAGGATAGTTTTTCAGGAATAATGTTCATCTTTTTCTATAAATTAACATGAATTATTCAACCTTTTTAAAATCCAAATTATTTAACACTGATATGAGACTGCTTTAGCAAAAAAATATTACTCATTCTTAAACAAATAAATACATGTGTGTTTTTAAGTGATATTAATATGTTGTGCAATGCAAACATATGAAAGCATAATAAATATTTAATGATTTAGTGGTTTTATAATTATAAAGTTAAATCATTTACCTTTTTAATCATTACATGATGTTCATCATATATATATATATGTGTGTGTGTATATATATATATATATGTGTGTGTGTGTATATATATATATATATATATATATATATATATATAT
The DNA here is from genome assembly GCA_026290005.1 of Latrodectus geometricus. Classification (NCBI taxonomy): domain Eukaryota; kingdom Metazoa; phylum Arthropoda; class Arachnida; order Araneae; family Theridiidae; genus Latrodectus; species Latrodectus geometricus. The sequence goes on from JAPDSC010028938.1 coordinate 221,639, forward strand.
ATATATATATATTCACAAGATTACAATTATTATTATATTTACTCCCAGTTCCCTTAAAAATTTGAATGCATGCTTGAAACTCAACTATTTGAAAAAAGACAGAGTTCGTTTAATTTTGCAAAATAAATCCTTTATATCTATGTAAATATGGTAATTACATAATATATATTAAAATAATTGATATGTATGATTCATGTCTAAAATTGCAACTGCAAAATTTTATTTAAAATTATATGTTTAAAATTTTGTAGTTGTGTTGTGTTTTGAACAAATGGAAAATAACATGTTTCATTAAATATATATGTATGAACATATTTTAATA
>JAPDSC010028938.1:227511-249956 GCA_026290005.1 Latrodectus geometricus
TTTTTTTTTTTTTTTTTTTAGATATTATTGTGTGCTGATAGATTGGCTGAGTCGCAAGAATGTTTGTCATGAACTGGGAATTTAACACCCCTGAATTATTTCATAGAAAATTACCAAGAGTGTCTTAATTCAAATCTAATGCATTAATTTACTGTGGAAGACAGTGTGCCAGTAAATTAATGGACATGTTGAAAAAGATAAAATTATCAAGAAAAAAATTATATAATAAGACCAATTTTAAATGAAAAATGTAAATAAAAATATTTAATTTAAATTTTAAAAAGAAAAATTTGAATATCAAAACTATGAGATGGAAAAAAATGCCTGTGAAATATCTTGCTTTTCAATATGTTAAAAATTATAGAAACAAAATGGAATAAAAGTATTTCCATTTAAATGTCCTATTTAAATATCAGAAGTCACTATGAGGATTTATTCTTGGCACAATATCTGCCCCCTTAAAGTTTCAATAATTAAATGGAAAATTACTGGAAATTGTCCTTATTGGTCCAAATATGAATTTAAATTATGATTTTAAAATTCAATATGGAGTTGATAATAAATAAACTTCTAAATTATTATATCATTAATTAATTAATCTCACATAAAAAATATTTTTTTATAGTATTGCACTATAAAGCTAAATTACTTACTGAATTTTTTTCTCCCATTTTACATGCCATCAATATCAAAAAAATGTATGTTATTTTCTGTTCTGAAAGAGAGCTTGCATTCAAATTTGAATTTATCTATTTGCTTAAACTTTTTTAATAACTAACATCATGATTTATGAGTAAAACTATTATAACTCATCTTTGAGAGAATATGGATTTGTCTTAAAAATAGAGTGCAATTACATCGTAAGCTTATATCATAATTGGGATGATTAAGCAGTACTATATAACGCCATTAGTGCGAATAATTAAATATTTTAAATCAATTTTTAAACTGAATGATAATAGAAAAAAAAGTTAAACTAATTTTACTTTTTTGGCAATATTCCAATTTCAGTTTGTTTTCTACCCATTCCAATTTGTCAAGGAACACATAATCAAGATGACAATGATTGTTAAGGTTAGAGAACTGATCGCAACTCTCTCTACATCTATTAATAAGCATGGCTTCAATTATGCCAGATACTTTTGATGTAATATCATGAACTGAAGTTGCACTGTTTTCAGTTATGAATTCTACTTCAAAATGAGCTGGTATAGTTTGCAAAAATATGTGTTGTTACTTAAGGACAGAAGTGAGAGATTATCCTACACATGTGAATTTAACTAAGAATTTGTCAATTCTAACCTGAGACCATTTCATTGGACAACTAGGCCATTTTATTTGTAATCCATGAAATCTTTTAAATATAAAAATATGTGAAGAATTTTCTGTACCATGTTATGCTACTATTTATTTTATTACATTTTCCACCATGCTTCAATTAAACAGAAAAGTTTACTGATCACCTTTCGTGTTGCCCAGTACTTTTCCGACATGAAAGATTGTTAGATTTTCATACAATAGAATATATTTTGAAATCTTATAAACATGTATCCAATCATCCCAATATCTTCCTACTTTAATTCAACTGTTAGAAAAAAATTTAATTAGTGGATATTGTAGAATTATAAGAATTAATGCAAAATTAAATAATATTTTCATAAATCCTAGGAGAGACCTTAAAAAGTTATTTACAAGTTATCATTTAAATAAAATATTGAATTTAATTCATGTCATCATTTCATTTACATACATGTCAATATATTCTAGTTTCTTCCCCATTCAAACCCAAGCAGACAGCAGAATAAATAGCACTCTAAAAAGATATTGCTTAGTGTTGTTAAACAAACCAAACACCATTTATAGTAGTTCCTTTTTTTTGCCTGTTTATCTGTTATAGTTTTACAAAAATAAGGAATGATACTTAAACCTAGCAAATTTTTTTGATCACCTGTAACTTTATATAAACATATTAGTTATTTTCTTTTTCATTATTTTTTATTTACAGTTCCAAAAATATTCTTGTGATTAAGAAGATATCGTTTATAAAACAATATTATAAATGTATGTTTGAACTATATTTTTTATTTAATACTGCTGTTCATGTTTGATATCTTAACTTACAAATTAGTTGTAAATATAATCCATGTCCTCAATTTCAAAGGAATTTTTTCTTTTTGCATGAAATTGATTGTGTTAATTTTTTTATAGATTTTTACAGATTTACAGCTGTAATATACTACAATTGCTTATTTTTATATATTTTTTCAGGAAATATTTGAAGCCTTGTGTGATTTAGATGCACAAAATAAATCTTATATTTTTGAAGTAACTCGAAATACAACAAAACTTCATAATTCTATGGCAAAATTACTAGCTCATCCTATGCAACGCTGTACCCAAAAAGATGCTTCCTATAGGATACGTTTTCCTGTATCAGAAGTTGCAGAATAGCTCATCTGTAAAAATATTCACTTTAAATATATTTTTCAATTTTTATGTGATAATAAACATTTCTTTATTGTATTTGTAGATTACAGTGTGATTTATATTTTGATTAATCATTTTTAACCAGAAATACTATAGCTTAATTTCTTATATGAACTGTAATACAAGACTAGCTTTCCATAGCACAATAATATTTATGCTACTAATGACTAATCACTTATAATATTTTTATTTATGTTTGATTCAGTTTGCTATTTCAAAAAATAATTTCTAAGAAATGTTTCATTATATTTTGATCTGTCTTTCATAATGTACAACTTGACAGAAATGAATATACACAAATATGAATTATTCTATATTATAATCATTTATAAATTATACTTTAAGAGCTAATCACATACAATAAAGTAGAATAAATCATTAAAAATTCTATATAATTTTTTTCTAAGCCATATTTATTTTGTTTAAAGATCAATTATTTGATAAGATTTGACTCACTTGTTTAAAAGTTTAATTACCAAACTTATTAGCTTACATGCCTTGTCTGTAAAATATATAACAATCTATTAATTCTATTTATTTAAAAATTGTAATACTTTAATATTTTATGGTATTTGTATTGTGTGAAATTGAAACTTAATACTAAATTGTAGCTATTGTTTGGAACAATTGAATTATGAAATAGTATCAAGAGATAAAAATGATGATAATATTCTTTTTAATTAAATTCTGTGATGTTGTTCAATTGGTGTACCTTTAATTGACGAAAACATTCATTGTTCCTCATACTGAAATTATTTTATAATTTGTAATGAAATTATACAAGAAGTTATATCTTATTGAATATAGATTACGAATTCATTTATTGTTAAAACATGAGAGAAAATATTCTTACTACAATACTTAAAGTGTCATTATTTTAAATTTGTCTTTTCCTGGAAATAAAATTTAAATTGTTCAATTGATATTTATAATCCAAGTAAAACAATATTCTGATTTAGTATAAGCATGTTACAAAAGAGCAATTAAATGAGAAGAAATTTTTTCTTACAATTAAATTCTACTCAAAAGAAAAAAATTATCTTATAAAAATAGGAAAGTTAATGACACATTATGTTATTTTGCTTAACCCTTTCCGGCGCAGTGTTCCATGTGATGGAACACTAAATTTTAAATTGTTACCAAACCATTGCATTTAGAGATAAATGGATGAAATTTTTTTTAAATTTTCTTTAAACGTTCTTCTTTGATAATAGATGGCAGCACCACACAAGGCGACAAGTAATTTTCAATTATTTTATGTTATTTAACTCCCTCCATTTTTAAGAAATTTTCCCCAACTTTTTTTGTGATATAAAAATAAATGTTTGGAAAAAAGTTTCTGTGCTCTTTTGTTGCCTATCCGTTGAACTATTTATTCCATATTACACCTAAGTCTGTTTTTACACGGTAGATTGGTTCCAGAAGAAGCTGTGTAAAAAAAGACATTGATCTTATACAAAAATGGGTGATTTGTTCCTAATCTCTAAAACCTATTAAAATTAGTGAAAAACAAGAATTTTTAAGAACAAGAATTCATGTTTATTTTATTAAATCAAATATATAATGCTTATTTTCACAAGCATAGTAATTAATGATAAAAAGGATATGCACTCTAATCTTAAAAGTAATATAAATTAAATGTATGGCAAGTTCAGGAACTAAAAAACTATGTTGTGAACGAAAAGAATAGGTTATTCAATTTTTAAGGTAAAAAATAAAATAAAATAGAATAAGTGATAATCATAAATACAACAACATAAATTTAATTGCTGTCGTCATCAGTTATTCGTAAATAACTTAATAAATACAAAATATTTTTTGGCTTACCTTTTATCTTAATGCGTTAAAATTAAATTTAATGGAAAATCAAATTTGCCTGCAAAAAATTTCTTTACCAAACACGTCTTATTGCATTGACAGTTCACAAAATATTAACACGTTTCAATTGCTCTGACCAGTAAATTTTATTGTATGCACATAAAGGGAATTCCCCTACTTGTTTGTACGCGCTAAAGGGGAATTCACTTAAATCTTTAAGCTAGTGTTCGCAAACTATCGATACTATCGATGGTTTCAGACTTTTTTCTTTCATAAATACTTTTTTGTGATATGAACATACTTCGCAAAAATTAAATTTGACAAAAAAAATTTAAGTACATAAAATTTCAAATCGTGCTAAATGGAATAAAATCGTGTAAAAAAATTAAAAATATTCAATTTTCAAACCGTGTTATATCAAAACCGTGTACAAAAAGACCGTGTAAAAACAGACTTAGGTGTACTTTAAATTTTTTATGCATATAGTATACGTAGAATCATTGAATAAAAACAAGATGTTCCATCCCCTGGAACACTGCGCCATCACGGTCGTTTTCATTTACGCCGTCACTGCGGGATTAGCCTTGAACACAATGATGAGGGAAACATCTGTGTTTATGTTTACTGTTTTTCTCTCTTTAGGAAAGAAATGAACTTTTGCTTAGGAATTTACAGGGGGGGGGGGGATTTCTTGTATGGGAAATATTTCTACACCTTTCTCGGCCTCTTGAATTGGAAAGCTTCAGTGGTGTCTAAGACTATATCTGTTATTTCACGTCATCTCTAGATAGAAGGTGCATGATTTTTATGTTCTCGATTTTCCTTTTTGCTACTACTTATTTTATATTACTGTATAGATATTTTTTTTTAATTTATATATTTCAGTTTATACTTTTTTATGCAAATAAAATTTAATTTGTAGTTTATTTTTTGAATTTGTTAATTGCTAATAAATGGCACGGAGAGGTCTTAGTCTTTCTGAAGCAATAAAAATGCTTCAAGAATTGCCTTCTGGTAGTGAGTCTGAGAATGCAGATAGTGATACAGAGGAATATATTTCTATAGCATTTGAACAGTCTCAATCTGATAGCAACGATGTATCACATGCAAGTGAAGATGATGACGATTATTAATTCCAACCAGGCCCCTCTATGCATTCCCAAGACCTTACGTGGGTAACTAAATAGACTGTACAGAAGATGCTGCCTGATTTTACACCGATAAGTTGCCAAAGTAAAGATATTTGGGACTTGTGTGAAAAAAGCCCCCTTTCAATTTGTCTAGAGCATTTTCCTTGCCAATTAATTGAACTTATTCTTTTGCAATCCAATCTTTACGTATGTTTACATGTATAGCATAAAAATCATCATCCCCCCTTTTTTACTTTTTTTTCGGGGGGGGGAGGCGTAGAGTGGCAGTCCTCCTTTTTTTTATGGTGCACCCTAGGGTACTCTAAGTCTGCTACACAGATATAATGCATTGTTTTTTTCATTAATATACGAAAGATTTGCGCGTTAGCGTGTTTCACTGCAATGGTCCCTTTTCATAGCCCTTTGCGGCGCAGTGTTCCATGTGATGGAACACCCACGAAATCGAAATTATCTGTGCAACCTTTACCAAATTTTTACTGTAAACTATTAAGGCCTAAATAGACAGTCTATAAAATTTTTCCTTAATATTTCAACTTTAAAGGCTAGTGCGCCGGATATTGTTAACAAGTGCAAGGAAGACAAAACGAAAAATTGGAAACATTTATAATAAACTATAATAACTTGAAAATATTATGTCGAATATTCAAATTTTGGATAAACAAGTAAAATTTGAAATCAATTATAATTATAAACTATACTTTTTTAAAAAGAAATTTCTTATTTCAAAAACAATGTAACATTGATTATTTCATAATTGTTTTCTCAAAAGACTGGAGAAATGTATATACTGCTTTTGTGAGTTCAAAACAATACAATAACACAAATATCTTTTTGTTTGGACTAATACATTACACATCATTTAGAGTTGAATACCATTAACTAAATCCAACCATAAATTTCAGAAATTTGTTTGAGTTTCTACAGTACCTCTCTCTCTCTCTGTGCATGAGCGAGATGATAAATTGAGGTTCCTTTATATATATGTCAGTTTAAAATTATTGCACTTTTGATTTGCTTTTTTATTATTAATGTTTCAGTTAACTTTTCTGAATTATTGTTAGTGATGCAATGGAATTTCCATATGGAACTGCAAGTGAAACTTGATATCATTTTAATGAAAGTTGAGAATCAAACATATTTAAAAACCAATATTGTGTGATATGTATTCTCTATAGGATTCTAAGAAAGATTATATATTTTTAATGCTCATTGTTAGAGAAAATTACACTGAATAGAAGACAACCTGACAAATAAAAGATTTAAAGGTTAATTATATATATCTAGATTGTTCTTAGTATTTAAATACCCCCTATGCATTGCTTCAAAATAAATTTTTCATAAATAGTGTGCTGTATTAAAATATTACTTATGAGGAAATCTAGAAATGATCAACCATCACCTGTTTAGCAGTTACTAGATTAGAAATTACGATTTTTCGCTGCAGAAAATAGTGTTATTATTTGGCCTCAGTGAGTCCTTATGCAAGGAAATTTAACACCACATAATGGAGAACTTAACTGAAATCCATTATTAGGCATATGAGCATGAACCTTATACTTTTCCTGAGGCTTTTGGATTGCACAATTATCATGTTATAAAAGAGAAAACTCCAAATCAACCATACTGACAGACGTATATACAGAAAGCAAAATATACAACATTACTTTCTCTTTGTTCAAAAATTTCTACAACTATACCCAAAAACTCAATTTCAAAGAAGTGTAATTCCAAATTAATATTTCAACAATGCATCAGTCTATACTTAAGCCCCAGTTGATAAATTTAACATAAAAACTGAAGGCTTTAAGAATTTTTAATATCTGATGGTTTTATTATAGTTACTTATTTATTGCAAAGAAATCCTATTAAGGAAATATCATTAGATCAGGTAAATTCAGTGACTAGTTTTAAAAACATTGTAAGAAAGGATATTTAAACTTACATATTCTTCAAAAATATAATTATTTCTAAAATTTTCAATATGTGATTATAAACTGTATTCAAGACAAATTATTTCATTTTTATGATTATCTCTTCTCTTAGGGACTTGTAAATTGCTTGCTACATTTTAAAATATATACACAATATCTACTATCTATGGAAGGTATACTATTAAAAATAAAAGTGTGTTTTATACTCATGTAAATTCTCTTGTAAAATTATGAATTTTCTTGTCTTTCTTCTTTGTTCTTTTTTCACTAAAGTTTTTCGATTCAGTCATATCCATTTCTTAATACTAGTTCGTATTTCCCGATTAGTCAATTTTTATCTTTAAAGACTTAGAATAATTTTTTTATGTTTCCCTTCTTGTTCCTTCAATCAAATTATCTCATGGCTTTCTGTAGAGAGACTCGTGAAGTGCTTTAGAGGAAGAAAAAGAAATTTTTACTGCTAGAAAGAAAAAGATAGTGTGGTAACCAATGGTAGATTGATACCAGTTCATCTTTATACTATATTAAGTGAAATTCATTTTGTAGTGTCTAAAGCTGGTTTGTGCAAAGTAGTCATATTTCCTCACAGCATGTAAAATAAATTTTTCGCCAGTAGTGTATCACTCTTTCCAGACTTTGTAATTAATAAAAAATTGTTATAATAAGCATGCAGTCCATTGCCATTTCACTTAAATGTTGCTCCTTTGAGTTGGTGCTGAGATGGTATTTTCAAACATTTTTCTTTGTTTGAAAAAAAGTTATATTCTCCTTTTCACTTCATTATGGATTTTTTTTTAAATGTTCCTTAAGCTTCGAAGATTTCATTGAATCATTCGACATAGTTTATTACTTAGAAGACTCATAGATAAAGTACTATTACCAGGTGATGAAATAAACCCATACTTGAAAAATATTCAACACTATATTGTCGTTACATTTTCTTTGGTTCACTTTCACTGTTATCTGTTATACAATCGTTTATTATCAAAAACGGGTGTAAGAAAATTTGTATACCAAATGTTTTATTAACTTTTTGAGTGGACTGCTACAGTAAAGCCTCTTTGAATTTATTAATTGGTGTATTTGTAAAATTTAATGTAATATTTTAATTCAATTTTAAATAATTAACTTCTTTCAAAAAACATCTGTACTAAAAAATCTTATGATCTTTTTTCAAGTTTTCAATAAAAAAAATTCTCTTAACATTAGTAATGTTAAGGGATTACTATATTTGCAAAGTGTATGCAATTTTTTCAAGAGATCAGTTTTATTTAAATATGTTTATGTAACAAAAGTACATTATCTGCATCAGAATACAAAAATGCACCATACGTAACAAAAATGTATCAAAACACCATTCCAACTAACAATACAAAACTTCTTTTTGTCTAAGACTGGGAAAATTTGCTCATATACTTAGTATCATCTTAACATATAACTAAATTATTGATAAAATGTTCGATGTATGACTCTTTTATATAGTTTAATCATAGATTCCTGACAAATGTGCATTAAATTGTGTGCAAACTAAACTTATTGTAAGTCTAAACAATAATTTCATTCTTCCATGAACCTGTTTCTGGCCCTTTGTCTTGCACCATGCCATGCTTGTTATTAAGTTAAGTAACTAGTGTTATTTAATCACATATATGTGTGCCAGTGGATTTTTATTTATTTTCGTTTTTAAGAGATTATCTAATGTTTTTTTTTTTTAAATTATTATTTTCTGCTATATTGTTTTTAGTGTGTAGATGGAAATTAAAAGCTTAAATTTATTGGAGCTAATTAAACAGTACCAAAGTTTCAGAAATAATATTAAAACAAGTTTTACACATAACTGTGTTTCTACAAAGGACAAATCAATGGAAATGAATTTATCCATGTTCATTCCCAAAAAGTATTGCTTAACACTCAATATTTAAATAACATATTTCAAGCACATACCTATATTTATATTTTATTCAGGACATAAAAATTGCTATTTTTTATTTATTTAAATTTCGATCATAATAAATAGGGTTTTAATTAAATTTTTTTTATAATAAACCTTTTGTGAACCATATGACATTGATCAGAGACCTCAAAATCAATTTTAATTTTCCTCTGACTCTCTGAATAACCTCGGGGGGGGATCTTTAGGAACCACTGATCTACAACGCCTGATAGACATTAAAATCAATACTCGAAAGGGATGTGGCGAAGTCCCATAACAATATTCACCCCATTATTTGATTTTCTTCACCTGACTTTACAACTGACATTCTCAAAAATGCACTGGATCAGATTGAGCGAACAGGAATGGTGCCAAAAAAAATCAAGTTCGCAAAAGGGCAACCTAAAGTATAAAAACCCGCAATGTGTGTGTGTTTCTTGGTAAATAAAGACTGTTATTGAACAAATTTAAAATATTATCAATCTTCAATTTATTTCTTAATAATTATTTATTGTAAGTAACACTTTCCTTTTTTGCATTATTCTTAAATGATGTCATATGTCTTGAATTTCTTATGTTAGGAATGTTCCTTGCAGACACTGCAATATTATCCATCATAAGCACGACTATTTAAATAAAAAGGAGAAGAATAACATTTAAAATGCACCAAAAGCAATACATGGTACATACAAAAAAATACCTGGTGAAGATGAAAAGTATTATAATGATTTATATGGCTGCATAGTAACTTTAGAGATGCCCCTGGAATTTAATTCTTTTTTTATTTTCTACGATACAACTATGTATATAGTATTTAATTATGTATATAATTAAATACTATATACATAGTTACATACATAAAAAATATACGATATGCATAATTAATTATGTATATAGTATAATATAAAAGGCTTTACTTCTATACCGTTTTTTATAATACCTTAAAACTAATATTTTCCATTCAACTTATTGACATATTTCTGTAAAGTTAAGTTTCACATTTAATTATGATTATGATTGCAATATATGCTGATTTAAAAAAGCTTCATTTTTGTAAGTTTGTTTTTCTAATATTTCTATCAACGTTTGATTACCATGAAAAATTCCTATTTTTTTAAGAATTTATCTATTTTAAGAACACTATTCAAAAGTGTTATTATATTACAATTTACTTGGCTTCACTGCACTATCCCTTGGAATTTATCACATTGCAACTATAATAGTATTTCTTTACCGTGTTTCTAACATCTTAATAGTTTCCAATAAATTTATAGGGATATTTCTTCAGTGAAGTTACTTTTTTCATTTGAAATTTTTGTTTGAGATTTACTTAGCAAAAGATTGGTTAACTGCTCAGCTACTTATTGATAAATTACTTACTACGTGTAACAACTGTGTGTTACCAGTATATATTAAAATAATTTGAATTACATTATGCACGAAATTTAATTTATTTAAACCAAATGTAAGTATCAAAGAATATATTTACTCTAATGATTAGCTCACTAAATTTTAACTATATAATATTGTATTAAAAATCACACTATGTAACCAATCAGGATAAACAGAATGTTAGAAAGCTTTATAACTCATTTGTGTCGTTAAAAAGTTACAGATTATTGTGGCATTTTATATTGTTATGTTTATTCGATTAAAAAAATGTTTATTGAATATCAAAATTACACAGGTGTGCAGAATTTAAACAACGATTTTTTTCCCAATTCCACGGAAAATCATTTGAGACACATAAACTTAAAATTCAGGAATGAGATATAGCATTTTGTATTTAAGCGACTACGAAAGCTTAGTTGCGTCCAAGAATACAATGCATCCACTTTGGAATCAATAAAGGCTAATTAAACTCATTGTTCTGATACACATACAAGTTCCCCTTTCACATGCAGAATAGTGAAATTTTTAACTCTCAAGAAAGCATATGTATTCATAATGAAACGTTATACACGATGTTACTGAAAATTAGTATTGAATAAACCAATTTTCAATAAGATCAACAGAATAAATCCAATAGGGTTCATTCACTTGTGTACATCGGCTCTAAAATTCTAATCATTTGTATATCTCACCTCAGCTAATGCATGCTGCAAATTTCATGTTATTTGCGTGTTTTTTTCAGTGTGTTTCATTTACGGTGGCCAGTAGTGTAGTCTTGTGTTGTCGTTCAATCAATCCATTTGACTGTGGATGATATGCTGTTTTTCTATATTTTTGAAAACCAAATTATTTGTTCAAGGATGAGAAGAGTTGACTTTAAAATTGACTTCCTTGATCAGACGTAAGACGCTGTGGTTTTCCGAAACGGGAAATCCAGGTTGATATCATGCCCTTTGCAACTGTTTCTGCTGATTGATCTACCATAGGCAGAGCTTCAGCCAATGTCAATCAATCATCGTTAGTAAATATCTGAAACGTTGACATGAAGGCAAGGGTTCAATCTATGTGAACTTTATCAGATGGAACATAAAAGGCGACTTGGTATGTCTTTAAATTTTTGATAGTTGGCATTCCATGCATTCTCTACACCATAATTGACAATCTTTATTGGTATTTAGCCTTATGAATCTTTTAGTGATTAATTTTCTTGTACTTCTAATCCTTGTATGTGATAGGTTATAAATAGAAGAAAATATCCGTCGGCGAAAGTTTGAGGGAATGAATAGACGGTCACTGTTGGTAGAGACATCACAATAAATTGATTTGTCAGTGTCTGGAATGGGAATCTAGACCATTTTTAGGATTGGATTGTTTTTATTTTATTTTTTTTTAAATATGTTAAATCTTCGACATCTTGAAACTATGCAATTGTTTCGTAATCAGTTGGAGATGGTGTTGATTTGGTATTAATTCTGGAAAGAGATCTGCAACAACGTTTTCTTCTCGCTTGATTAAGCGAATATTTGTTTAAAATTGAGCAATATAACAATTTTCTTGCTTGTCTGGTATAGAAGCCTTATCTAAATTTTGTTAAAAAGCAAAGGTAATAGGTTTGTGGTCCTATTATCTTTCAACTTTTCCTATTACCTATAATTAGGAAAAGTGGAAAGACTTTTCCTCTAATATGTAATTAACTGTTTTATTGCAGTGTAGATGGGCAAAAGTTCTGACTCATAAGCACTATACTTTCTCCGTGTGTCAGTCATGAAGCGTGAGAAGAAACATAATGGACGCATATCTCCCTGTTCAATTTGATGAATGACTGCTCCGATAGCAGTATCTGAAGCATCGCATGTAAGAGGTATAGTAGCAACAGTTGAGGGATGAACTAGCACAACAATATGACAAAATGCTTTTATAAGATTTTTGAATGCATTACGAGAATCTTCAATCCATATTGACGGCATTTTGTTATTTTTGCCTCTTTCACCATGTAGGGAGATTAGAGGTTGTTGAAGGTTAACACAATTTGGATTGAAGAGATGATAAAAATTAATCATTTCCGGAAACCTGTTCAAGCTGGTGGAGGATTTGGGTTCGGGTATGTTTTGTATGGTATCAACTTTCGTTGGAAGTGGTCTTATCCCTTCCGTTGTGATTTCATATTCTAAATAGTTTAGAAGTGCCAAAAATATATTTTGCCACGTTAATGCGTAAACCATAGTCGCTTACATTTTGAAAAACTGCGTGCAAGCGCTTACGGTGTGATTCCTCGTCTGAAGAAGCGATTAGTATGTCATCTAAATAGCAGAATGCAAAGTCTAATCCAGATAGTATCATGTTCATAAATCATAGAAATGTCTGTGCTGCATTGCGTAAGCCAAATGTCATGAATGGGAATTCAAACAACCCAAAAGAAGTTATAATAGCTGTTTTGTGGATATCGCTTTCACGTGCTGAAATTTGCTGGGAACTTCGAATTAGGCCAGTTGATGAGAAAATCTTCTTTCTGTGTAGGATATGCCGCAGTTGGTAAAGAACGGCAGAGAATATCGATCAAAAATGGTGATATTATTAAGAGCCCTATAATCTCCACATGACCTCCAATCTCCTGACTTCTTAATGGGGAGATGTAGAAGGCTGGCGCAACAACTTTTTGAAGATCTGCGAAAAGTAAACTCAAATTATACTTTCACTGCTTTTAATTTTTCGGTTGAGAGTCTCCTGACCTTAGCTGCAACAGGAACCTCTTTAGTTTCAATGAAATGTTCAATGTTATGACTTTTGATTTTATTATTAACAAATGCTTTCCACAAAATATCTGGAAATTTTTTTGAGGATTACTTCTTACTGGTTCTGTTTTGCATGAACCATTGGTGAAACGACACCATAGGAGGGATAACTAATAGTTAACAAGTGGTGTCATCGATTAATTTTCGGTTTTTCTGTCAATACCTATAATTGGCTTTTTGACATCAACGATTATAAAATGCCAATTAAACACTCTTTGCAACTCTAACTCCAATTTTAGCAGCTTTTGCCCATACATCTTAATTTTAGTTCCTTTTGCTGAGAAGATTTCTAGTTTTGAAACAGCTCTTTTTATTTATTTATTTTTTGATAATGGTGAAATCAAGGAAATTTCCGCACCAATATCGATTAATAATTTGGTGGCGCTTTCTTTGTCTCCAATGAAAAAGAGGCACACCTCCCCTCCCCTTGACGCTCTGTTGTCTGTGAGTGTCGAGGATTTAATTTTCCTGCTGATTAGTGCCAATTGCAAAGGTAATTAAAATGGTAAGCTTTATTTCCACAAACCTTGAGTGGTAATAACATATATTTTGATCCCTGCTACAAGGTCTATTAGTAAAATTACTTTTAGAGGCGGATCTAAATTCTTGACGTCTAGAATAAAATTATTTATTCAATTCATTGACTTGTATGGACAACTCTGTAATCTGCTTTTGCAATTTAACTAAAACATTGTTATCACTAGAACAAGCAACAGCAGCATTTTGATATGACGTAGAATTTATTTCCAACTTTTATTGGCCATAGTTGCCTAATTTGATTAAGCGTACAAAAATTAAAAATAAGATGTAGAGGAAACATAGAGTTCACTACAGGCCATCTTTGTGAAAGCATTTTGACTCGATGAATCATGAAGCTTATGACCCCGTTGCTGTACGTATTTGCTGAGATATAGCATTTACTGAGTGGTTTTTAGCTCTTTTCATCTGTACAATGGCATATTGATTCTTCAGTGCAATTGTTTTCTTGGAATAGCCCATACAAATCTATCTAACAAAAATGCCTATTGTTTGGTAGGCTTTCCAAGCTCGCGAAACGACAATTTGTTGATTGCTAACTCTTCAATTACACGGCCCTCCGCTTAATGTCTGATCATTCTCCCATGTGTAGAATAGTCCAAGTAATTTCTTCTAGTCATATTTAAGTTTAACAGCGATATCATGTGCTTTATTCAGCAAAACAAAATTATATCTTCTATAGTTTTTATAAAGCTCATTGAACCACAGTTAAAGTAAAAAAGTCTGAGCAGCTCAACTTCTTCAGAGCTTTCGTTTGAGAGATGTAATAAAATTAAGGAGCAAATTTTGGCAACGATTTGAAAGTTTTGTAAACAAAACAATCTATGCGAAGCACGTGTGGAAATGCATCGATTCAGATGTTAAATTGTTTATTTATTAAATAGTACAACTTTTTTTCATCAAAACTTTATGTAAATAAATATACATATTTTAATCATGACTACAAAGCAATATCTACGATTTCAACCAGGAAATGTTTTTGGAGTTATTGCTAGCGCAAGTGCCAAAATATTGCCTGTCTCTTTGTTTAATAAGTCTGATAATTTATTTGCTGTCCCTGCTTGTGAAGATGTATATATCTGGAATTTGCAATCAAAAGAAAAGG
Source organism: Latrodectus geometricus (assembly GCA_026290005.1). Classification (NCBI taxonomy): domain Eukaryota; kingdom Metazoa; phylum Arthropoda; class Arachnida; order Araneae; family Theridiidae; genus Latrodectus; species Latrodectus geometricus. Next base: position 242,658 of record JAPDSC010028938.1, read on the forward strand.
TGAAGCAATTTTTTTCCAAATGACTATTCATATGTTTTTATCTGTTCATTTTCACACCAAATTTCATAGTGAAGTTACGTGATTAAAGCAGTAAATATGTTTAAAAAAAAAAAAAATAGAAATATTTTGCTTGAAAAAAAAAGAATTGGAAATAAATGTAAAGCATCTGAAAGTTGGATTCTTCATTTTGCAGTGGTTAATCAGATAGTTACAAACATTTATTAATCAAAGTTTTTATCTCTTGAGAATTCTTGTTTTGAATTTTTATTAATACCAGATGATAAGATACAAATGTATTTTGAAATGGCTCCCTATTTGAAGAAAAATATTTTTAAAAATAAAATAAATGAATTTGGAGTTGTTTAAAAACATAGTGTAAACTTTTATTGTACTAGTTGAAAAATTTCATAAGTAATTACAAATGACAGAGAACCAAATTCAAGGGCTTTCTCAAATCTTTTGGGAATATTGTCATAATAGCTTGAATATAGACCAAATGTATAAATACCATGGATTATATTTCTTTGATTTTCCACGTAGAAATGTTTTTAGTGACTTTCTAATTGGTCTTCAAAGTAGTTACATTACTTATTAAATTTTCAGGACAGATGGTATATCAGTCAACAAAGTTTTTTTTTTTTTGTACACTTATTGCAGTTTTTTCTTTTAATGATAGTCATAAAAATAAATGCAAGCTGATATATTTAGCACAATTTATTGAAGTATATATTAAATTTGATTATTAGTAAATAAATTGTAATTATCAGTTGCATTGTTTCAATCATTGTATGACAGGATGAAATTCAATGTTTCCATTTTTGTTGGCTCTAAATTTCTTATTGTATGATTTCTTCAGTAAATTTCTAAATGAATGATAATGTAATGGCAATTTTATTAAAATATATTAGCAGAATCATATAAAAATTGAATTTTTTATTGGATAATCAATGTAGCATTTCAAAAGTTTGTAATGTGTTAAGGAAGAAAACTGCTTAATGCCTATCTAGCCATGACTCACTTTGTATCTCAGATATAATTAGAATATTTGATTTTTATATGAAATATCTATAAAAGTTGTATTTGATTATTAAGGTCTCATACAATATAAATTATTTCTTACATATTTGTGAAAATTCTGAGATTATAATAATAGAAATGTTAATGTGTTTTTTTTATTTATTATTATTATTATTATTTGTATAGTTTACCTGTATTATTTCATTTCAGTTGCAAATTTTAAATGGTGAAAAAAGTTATGTCTCTTGCATAATGGTTGATTCTGGATGTAGAAATATTGCTGTAGGTTATGGTGATGGAATGATCCGAATTTTCAATCTAAGAACTGGAAAATGTGAAGTATCATTTATTGGTCATAAATCTGCTGTTTCTTGCTTAACATATGAAAGTCATGGCTCAAATTTGGCATCAGGAGGAAAAGTAAAAAGTTTAAAATTATATTTATTAATTTTTTTAATTTAAATTAGCCATATTAATTTATATAGATCTTTTAAATATAATTAAACAAAGATTACATTATGTAAGTTATTAAAATATAATCTTAATGCCTTTTTTTATATAACATAATTACCATTTTTCTAATTTTATGTATTTGAAGAATTTACTTAAAAACAGAAATATTTCTATTTAGTTATAAGTTTTTAAAAGTATACTGTGAGAAATAAATTATGTATTAAATCCTTATTACTTGTATTGTTCTTATTATCTTTTTCTGTATTCTTTTTATTCTTATTATCTCATGTAAAATTCTTATTATCTGCTGTTAAAATTAGCACATGTTCTTACATTATAGATATTTAACTTATATATGTATTATTATATGTTAAATATCTATAATGGATATTTAACTTGTAAACCATTTTTTATTAAGCTGTAAATTGGTTTATACAAAAATCTTTATTTAAAAAAATCATAAATATTCATTAGTTTTGGTGATGTTTTCAATTTGATACTTACCTAGCTTTTTATCACAATAATAATTGTGTTATTGTCATTATCAAATTATATTATCAATATAATTTGATAATGACAATAACACAATTATAAATAATACAATAACACCAGTAAATCAGGTTTTTAAGTATATATTTTAATCAAATTATTGAAATAGTTTGCATTATATGATTTCTATGGAATATAAAAGTCACACTCATTTAAAAATCCCAGTTCAAATGCACCCGTAGTAACATTCTTACCAAACTTTTCTGTTTTTATAAATATTCAAAAAAATCTATTAAAAATTATTAAATTTTTACTCTGATAATTTTTAAAATAAAGTTTTTTCAAACTATTTTTTTTATCTAATAAGTTCTATAATTAACTCCTTGATTATTTTAATCAAAAAGATGAATAATCAGGTTATTTTTTACAATTCTGGATTTAGATATTATTATTATTATTTTAAAATAATATAATTATTCACTGTTCCCACTGCATTGAACTTTATAAAGTAGATTTTCCACTTTGGAATTTCATCCTATTTTTAAAACTTTTGTTAATATTTTTTTACCAAAAATTATAAAAATTTTGTTCTTAAAAATAGTTACTGTAAAAAAAAAAAAAAATCATAAAAATTTTCTTTAAGCATGTGTTATTAGTTTTTCTGAATGTTAAGCATTGATGAGTGTCAATTTTTGAATTATTTGTTTAGTACCTATCAAATAGTACAAATTTGGCATGATTTCTAATTTTCTTAACAATTCAAATTATATGATTTTATATATCTAAAATGCTTTTCACACATGTTATTAAAATACATAAATATGTATGAACAAAGAAATTATAAAAAATAAACTGAAATAAAAGATACTGTTTTGCATTAAATCAGTATTATAAGCTTTTATAATGTTTTTCAATGAGCAATGGAATGGGCCACAAAATAACATCGTATGATAGCATTTTAAAAAAGTGAATTATGGAATATAAATAACCTAATTATTTATTACCTTTATATGATTTGTTAATATCTATTAAAATGTAATGTTAAAGAGAAAGAGCAAGATTTTGAAAAGATATATATATTGTGATAATATTAAAGAATTATATTTTTAACTCATTAAGATCACAACCATTATTTATTTTATTTATTATTATATTATTATTTTATTTGTATTTTTACATAATAAATCCACAATTTGATAACTCAGCCAATTTAAATGTAAGTTTTTAAAATTATTATGTCTGTACCTGCTAGTATTAGTACCTTTTATACCATCATTGGTAAAATGTGTTTGGTAATATATTTGTAATTCAAACTATTTTTATCGTTACATTTTATTAAAATGTTTTATATTTATCTATAATCAGATATACAAGTAATATTAAATTATTTAACTTTATTCATTATAAAATAATTCATAATTTTCTAACTGAAAATTAATCCTAGTGAGTGAAAGAAAATTTATTATTTCATTTCTCAGGTAAACAATTGCAATTGTTAAATAATTATTTTTATTTTAGGACTCAGAAATAGTTTTGTGGAATGTCATAGATCAAGCTGGCTTGTTTAGGTTAAAAGGTCATAAGGGACCTATTACTAAATGTGTTTTCTTCCATGCAAAAAATGCTTTGATATCAAGGTATTTGTATTTTAAAATTTCTTAATATCAATTATCATAATTTTCAGATTGATTTCAATAAATTGTTATTTTGATTAGATTTAATTTAATAGTTTTTAACTGTAATCTTGCTAGTCACTTGTTAAAGACAAATTTCAGTTTGATTATGTTTCTCTTTTGCGTTATAAATATTTGTGAATTTTTTAAGTTCTATTTTGATATATTTGAGCCTGATAAAAAAAAATACAGTAATATTGTCAACATTATTAGCTATTCTTATATATATTTTTGAATTTATTTCAGTTCAAAGGATACTTATATCAAATTTTGGGATTTAGATACACAACATTGCTTTCATACTATTGTTGGATGTCGAAATGAGGTAAAATAATTTTGCATTTAAAAATTTCCATGTTTTCTAATAAATTTATAGTAGACATTTGATTGTAATATTTGTTAAATGAAGAACCTTTTCTATATCATTTAAAGAAAAAATAATTGCTAAATGGTGTAGATTAGTAATTCATTATGATAGTATTGTTTAATAAATTGCAGATTTCTACTGTTTACATATTTAGTTTCTAATTTTGTTTTAAATTTTTATAATTTAATTTATACTATGTTCAGTTAAATAATTAAAAATAATTATTAATCTAAAATTAGCAATAATCATTGCATTTTATTCATTATGCAATAAATAAACTGTAAAATTGGTTATATTTTCATCTTTGTTGAAAATAAATTTAGATCTGAATAATTTTTGAGTTAAAAAGAACTATTTTTTTATTAGCATTATCTTCTTGCATTGTACAGTAAATTATAATAGTAGCATTTTAATAAGATTTCTGTTTAGCAATTTTTTTTATATGGCTTATTGTTAAAGAGTTACTTTTATTACATATATTTGTCTAGTAAAAATAATTATAAAGTTTCTCCATAAAAGTTGTATATAAGTTATATATACCTTTTATTGTTATTTTATATACAAGTATCACTTGTATATAAGATTATATACTTATATAAGAATATATTATTTATATCTAAGAAGATGAATATATTGCTGCAATATTTTATTATTGTTGTAATATTTTTGTCTTCTGTAAAGATGTTGTTTTTACATAGTTTGGATTTCCTTACACAGTTGCATTGATATTATAGTTTTCCCTCTTCAAAAAACTAATTTAATTATTTAATAGACAGAATTTCACAAAATGAAATTGATTAGTTATCATTTACTTAAGTTTTTTTGAATTTTTTTTATTTGTGGCATTATATGATTATATTGTTTTTCCTGAAAATGTCAATTTACATTATTTTATCATTTATTTCATTAGATTAAATTCTAATAATTTTCTGAATAGATTTTAGATTGTGTGCTGATTAACGAAAAAAAATTAATTGCTGGAATCAATGGTGAGGGATTAAAAGTCTGGAATATTGTTCACATTAAAAGGGTAGATTTTATATTTCAGTTTTCTTTTACTATTTTTATGTTTCAAAAAATAATGTTTTTATTATTTCATCTTTTCCAAACAAATAATAGATGTGTAATTGATTCCAAACATAAATTTGTTTAGGAAGAAGGTTTTCAAGAAGCAAAAAAATTAAGAATTGATCTTCAGGAAAATAATGGATTTGAGAACAATATAGAAAATTATGAAAGAGATGGACTGGAGGTGGGGTATCTAAATTTGTATATTATACATTTTCTCGTAAATTAAAATTTTTAAAAGGTAATATTTAAATCATTCATATCTTTATAGTAAATAAAATTAATATTTATTTTAATCATAATAATCTAATGATTAGGCTTTAAAATGTTTTTATATTCTGACATTTTTTTTATATATTTATGCATAGTTAATTTATATTTTATAGAATTATTTTTCATTTTTAATAAAAAAGTTGAAAATGATCTTATTTTTATGCTCTTTAAAGCATAATTAATGAATAAATTTAATATATTTCTATTATATTTTTTCCAATGACAAGGTGTGTGATGAAAAGTAGAAAGTTGTGAGCAAATAATAAAGTTATTGACATATACACAGTTTCTTAAATTAATTCTGTAAGATTCAAAGTTTCTACAAATTTCAGTGAATCATCTAAGATAGTCTCTATCCTCGATTCCATTGTTTTTGAGCTCTTAAAATAGATTTCTCTCTCCTCCCTTTTTCATCACAGTTCATATTTTCAATACTTTACATTTAACTTGTAGGTTTTACTATTGTGAACAAATATTTCCATATTGTAATTGAATATATCTAGAAAAGCTTGAGTCAAGTAGAAAATTATCGTTTGTAAATCAACTTATTATTAAATTTAGCTTATTAAATCTATTTTATTAAACTGCATTCCATCATATTATGGACTTGTTATTCATTTGTCTATTGTTAAAATTGATACCACCTCTTTAAATCATATTTCAGCAATATTAAGTAATTAAATCAAGCTGAATTATTTTATAACAAATGTTCAAACTTAATGTAAAATATACATTACCATAATTACATTGTGCTGCCCTATGGCTGGGTGGTTAGCATTCCTGACTTTTAATCTGTTGGTCCCAGGTTCAAAACTCGGTTTGGGCATGGTCGTTTCCTTTCTCTCTCTCTGTGTTTTTTTTTTTTTTTGGTCCTTTCTTCTAAGATGATAGATGAATGTAGCCTACTCTATGTGTGGTGCTGTGACATGGGTAATGCTGCTTGCTTCAATGACTTGGTTCATAGGTATCCACTAGGTAATGCTTAATGAGTAGCAGTTTCGGGCTTGTTATAACAAAGGGTTAGTTACCCAATGCCTGCTGTTAGAAAAAAAATAATTATGAACATGAAAAATAGGCTCTTTTTATATTTTAGTAAAGCCGTCATTTTCTTGAAATGATGTGAATTCTTTCTAATCTGAATGAGTATCAAAAAGTGTCAGACACTTGGAGCACAGACTTAAAATTCTTGAAATTCTTTTAAAACTTCTACTGAAACGAATTGTTCCCTTTAAAAATAAAGCTGTCAGCTGACGATTTTTTCAAAAAAAGATTTTTATTTAATTATGCTGTTTTTCACCAACAATTATAAGTTTTCTTTTCAATATCATAAAAGCTTATAATGACTGGTACAACAATGTACGATGAGTGATAGTGTGCAGGTTTGTTGCCTTCCTTAAGGTGATCTTTTATCTTTCATCCTCTGTCTAGCAGAGTTGCTTCAACATTTGGTTGTTGAAATACATTTTGTTTCTTTGAGGTTTGTGCACCTTAAGCATTGTAGTATTTGACTAATAGATTTTTATTTTAGTGATATGAATGATTTATTTATTTCATTTTTAACGATTAATCTGTATATATACTGCTGTTTGGTTTTTTCATTAATTTTTTTTATTTTTACTTGTTAAATATAAGGAAGACATTTTTGAATGTTGGAAAAAATAACTGAAGATTTCAAAAGCCTGCTTCTGATAAAGCATGGATACTTGAGGGATATTAAAGATATTTTCATTCACAACTATAATGTACTAAATTTTAATAAAACTCATAAAATTGTATCACATTTTTTTTTTCAGAATAACCTAGGAATTGATTTACTTGGTACTTTGAAGACTAATGAAAGTCAAACAACTTCTATAACTTTAGATTCATCTCAAAGACTGCTGGGAATTCATGTAAGTATGAAGTTTTTGTGTATATATATATATATATATATATATATATATATATATATATATATAT
>JAPDSC010028938.1:249966-264397 GCA_026290005.1 Latrodectus geometricus
ATATATATATATATATATATATATATATATATATATATATATATATAAGTGTTCACTATGGCCCAGTGTTAGGACAGTGCTCTTCAAGTTGAAAGTTCCTGAAATGGTCAATAAAAATTATTTTCTGAGAAAACAAAATTTATCCTGTATGTAATCATTTTAAAAATAAATGTCAACTCTCATTTTAAGGAGTGTACCTAAAGCTTCCATTGTTTTACTATTTTTCTTAAATAAAGTATGCTTTTATTAATTACCTATGTAATTTACATTGAAAATTATCTTTTACTTTAATGTTTTTATTTATGTTTGACTTAATGATAAAGATTTTTTATTTTTGTTTTTTGTACCACTATATTATATTTTCCAAAATATTTTTCCTTATTTTATGTTTAAAAAGTAATAAGTAGCATCATTTTTCACTGCTTATAATTTGAAGTAAATATCAAAGTTGAATGTTTTTTAGGGTTCTACGAAAACTCTCCAACTATACAAAGTTCTTACATTAGAAGAAATAGCCAAAAAGTTGCGTAAGAAAAAAGCTAAAGAGGCAAAAAGAAAAAAGTAAGTATTTATATAGTTATTGTTTAATAGATAACTAAAATTTTAAGAATTTTTGCTAAACTTATGAATTTATTTCTGTGTTTCTCTTGATGATATTAACTATAAATTTGTTTAAAATGTAACTAGAGATATATATTGATAGCAAGACTAAAGCAGAATCATCTTAAGCTTAAACATAAAATACAATAAAGATATCTGACTTTTCTTAAGTATATAATGGATATCTTGTCCACACAAAAGCATCTATATTTTGTTTATTTCATAAATATCAAAACATAATTTACTAATTTATTTTATAGAGATGAAGACCATGATGAAGATCTTACATCAACAATGTCTGTAGAGGATGAATTTAAATCACTAGGTGCATTTCCATTGATGTCAAAAATAGATTCATTTACGATATCTTTGAATGATAAAGAGTTAGCGAAGGTAAGAAAGGACTTTTGTTCTGATATCATAACTTTTTATGATATTATCAATGATATTAATAATGTGTGTGAGAGAGTGAAGACCATGTTCATCTGGATTGTTCAATGCAATAATCTTTAAAAATTACAGAATTTATCTAACTATCCTTTCATTTTAAACTAGTAAAATATAAGATATGGCTATAAAATAATGAAACTGATGCTTTGATGGAAATATTCATGCACCATATGTGAATTACCAATATCTGAGTTGCATGAATTCTTCTAGTTGTATCTCCTATGTTTAATGACAAATTAAAAAACTTTCATTTGTATAAAAGTTGTTAACTTGTTTCACTAGGATAATAAATGTCACCATAGAGCAATGAAATGCCATAAAATTTTAAAGGAAACTTGGAAAAAGCAATACTTAAACTTAATTTCTATCAAATGAAGTATATAGTAGTGAATATTTATCAAATATATAAGCTTTTGAAAGGCCTAAAGTTTTCAAAGATGGTTAAAAAGTTGTTGAAATTTAATTTATGCCCAGGTATCCTAAAAACTGATGGAAATATAGAGAAAATCAGTAATGTGATATATTCCAACCATTTAACTATTTATAGAATTGTTAAAACCGTAGGAATTGATAAATAGTGTGTAAGCTAAATCTTACATAACAATATTAATATAAAAAAAATGCATTAAAATGAGTTTAAAACTGTTATTAATTAAAGTAAAAAGAAACAAATTATATAGAAACATTAAGTGTCATTGGAATTTATTCCAAAGTCATTGAATAGAATGATATAATAATGAAGCTTACTTTCTTTTCACTTATGATTTTTAAATTGAGTTCAAATCAATATACTCAAAAACCCCAACTTTATCCAGAAATAAAATAACTTGAATTAATAAATATTCAAAGTGGTGATGAATTTCTTTTTTATGAATCGAAGAGTTATATCCTTCTTTGTTTTCCAACTGGTAAATTATTAATAGATATTATTTTAAAGTTCCTTCTCAACTTTGTAAACATATGAAAATGATGAATTCACGAAACAATCAGGAGTTCTTCCCAAAATAATATTTTAGCTTAAACTGTATTTTTCTGCCAATACATTTCTAGCCATATATAACAATCTAGTGTCAGATAATCTATCTTATTACTTTATTTTATAACATGCTACTTCTATTAGTTTCCCAGAGTAAAATTATAGAGAAAATGTCCAAAATGAATTTTAATATTCTAAATTTTAATAGCCTAAATTTCACTTTGAATGTTTATCTATTTCATTTATATATCATGGATACAAATTTGATAGTGTTATTGTTAATATGCAGGAAAAATATACATCGTTCCAGTAATTTTTCACGCTACAAATTATGCAAGATTGTTTTATGTAATCAAACATAAATTATTTAAAATAAAAACTAAAAATAATACACATTTTGTATCAATTACGTTAAAAATCTAAATTGTCAAGTGATGAAAAAAAATGCTAATTTAAATTTCTATTTAGCATTTTTTTTTCATAAGTTTCTGTATGTGTTTCTTGTAAATTTTTAAAATGATCTTTGTGCTATAAATGCTTTTTTGTTATTTTTATGTAAAATTGTTGAACATATTTAATTCATCTGAATATTTTTGTTATGAATAACAAAAATATTATTAAAAATTGTTCACGCAAGTTCGAATTCAGTTTAAAGAAAATATTAATGAAAATAGTTTAAAGTAATTGAATGATTTTTTTAATTATTTCTGAAATTTTCAGTTTTTTCCCAAAGATTATTAGAAAAATTCTGAAATTTTAGATTAAAAGTCAAGTTTATCTTACAGATAAGATTAAATTTACAGAAACAATATGTGAGAGAGATAGAATTTCATGCATGTACACATTTTTTAAAATTTGAAATCTTAATCTTCAAAATTACTTAATTTTGTTATATTAATACATTTATTGTTAAACTTTATTTTAATAATTAATGTTGAAATGGTGATATAATTCTGAATTTTATTTCATGTTGTATTACCAAATTAAATTGATTATTTGTTAATGAATAAAGTTATATGTATTATACATTTGGCATAAATTTTCAGCAATTTTAGCTCACTTGTTTTCATGAAACCTGTCACTATATGAAGATAATGTAAAATATATTTTCATATGTCGCAAGGTTATACTGACTTATTTGTGTAAATCAATGGTAATGAACCTTGTTTCTAGTGCCCACTAATGGTTGTAAGTCTTATACATAGCTGTCATTGGTGCTTTCATGGTGAACACAGAAGTGGTGCATCCAAATGGTACTTATATATCACCATTGTTGCAGAATTCCTGAGTAATATGAAAGAAAAAAATTTTACTGCAGAAATACAAAAGTAGGCTGTAGATATAAAAAGCTTACATATATTGCATCAGAGTTAAATTTAAGCATTTTCCTTTGATATAAATACTTAGTAAAAATAATATATTTACTACTTTAATTGTATTTTAGATTTAAAATAACAACTAGTAATTTTTTTAAAATTGTATCTCAATTTTAACTGAATTTCTTTTATGCCAAAGTTATGTACTTATTATCTAAAAATTATTTTTCTATGTGTATTTGAAATAAAAATGTAAAAAAAATTTAAATGTATTTTATTAAAAGTATCAGCCCTTACCTCGTATTTTTGAAATTTAATTTCAGCTATTATTCTTGCTGAATGCATTTTTGTTAAAAAAAATATATAAGATCGGTTATTTATGATTCTACTATGAATTGCCTTATTAAAAAGGAGAATGTATGTATTACGCACACAGAAAACAATTGAATTTTAAGTGGAAACTGTATAAAAGTCATATTTTTTTTCAGATTACTGTTTTGTTTAAAGACAATTCAATTTGTCAGTATAATTTTGATCTTAAAGAAAAGAACCCTAAAATGGAATTGGGTCGTAATGTAATGCTTCCTGGTCACAGATCTGCTATAAGGACCTTAAGTTATAGCTTAGATGGATCATCAATATTGTCTGCAAGTAATGAATCCATAAAAATATGGAAAAGGTTTGCAACTTTATATGTATCCATATTTTTAATTTTCTTTAAAATGGTCTATTTAAACGATCTAATTAAAAAATGGTCTAATTAAAATTTATATTTTAAAAGCATTTAAAAATGTTGTAAGTTAAATTTATTTCAAAATTTAGATTTTCAAGAAATATCTTTTAAAACTTAAATGTTCAGAATTAATCACAAAATAAAACATTTTTAGGCAAGTTAATTTAAATTCTATCATTTAATTTCAGTTCATTTTGTATTGCATTTTTTTAAATGCATTATTGTTTTTTTTTCTTATGTTATTTAAAATTATAGAAATTAACTTTTGATCCATCATAAAATGATTCAAAATTTATCAAATAGGAATGTATTTAATATAATTCTGATATATTTACTCTGCCCCCTTGTTATCTCTAAATTCATTAGAGAAAGGAAGAGTTTAAAGATTTCCATTTTATAAAAGTATAATAATGTGATCATAAACCATCAAAATTCTAAAAAGTTTATAAAGGAAGGGTCAAGAATATGTATTTTTGAATTATTTAAATAGGATTACTATTAAAAAAAGGATATACATTTATGCGTGCCCATTGTGCATGTTATTTTGAAGTTTTAACTGTAAAGAAGGAATTCTTATTTTAGTGATTGATTTTATAAAATTTCTATAGATATATATAGTTTCTATTCTTGTTTAAATAATATTTTCACTTTGAAAATCAAGAATTTTATCTAGTTTTATTTTACCTTAACGTCTTTAATGTTACTGAAATTTAACAAATTTTAATATATAATTTTAAATAATTGTGAGAAATTTTTTTGTAAAATAAAGGTTATAACTTTTTAAATCTGTTTCTTTTGAATTTTATATTAATGCTTAATAACTTTGTTTATGCAGAGAAATATTGTAACAGTATATTTATGTTTTTTACAGTTTTAGAACAGGACAAATATGTTTGAATACTTTGGATTGCAATGTTGCTCTGTGTTCTCTTTTTGTTACAGGAAATAATCATTGTATTATTGGTAATAAAGTAAGTTATAAGTTGAACTTGTATTTTCATGCATATTAAATACTGTTTGCATTTTTTACTCAAATACTAATTTACTACTTTTTGAATGAAATTTCAATATAATTTGTTATAAATATAATTTCAGTTTAATTTGTTGTACTTTTCATTAATATTTTTACCACTTAATACTTCATTTATAATGTTGCTATTATTTATTAGCTTTTCATAATATAATTTTTTTCAGGACAAATTTCATTATTTTCAATCAAATTACATTTGTTATATTAGTGAAAAATATATTTATTGAAAGTAAATTCTTTATGAACAAATTTCTAATACTTCTGGATTTATGTAAAAAAAATTAAAGCTGTTAATTTTTTTATTTATTTATTTATTTATTTTGATTGGAATGTTAACATGGGATTTTTCATAAATATTTAGTTAATAAATCATAATTGTCATGAAATAATAAATGTTATGGTAAATGTGGGATTCTTGAGGCTTAGAAAATTAATGTGAAAGTGACTGGTATAAATCAGTGAATAAAATCGGTAATATTGCAATTTTGCAAAGAAAGTTATTTTTTTTTTATATTTTTTATTTTAGTTGAACTTCATATCAAAGTTATTTTAACATACTTCTAAAATACTGATTTTTGAAAAAAAAATTTATTAGATAACATCTTTTATTTAATAAATCTGAGTCATTATATTTAATTATATATTTCAGTAAATAGTCATTGTTCCATTTTAAGATTACTTTCATTATTCAATATTTTTTTTTTAAAAAAAAATTGTTGTTAGGTACCTTGCAATACAAATATAGATTTGTTGTTGATTGCTTTGGATTTTATTCTCATATAATCTTTAAATATACTTTTAATTCATTTTGAAAAGTTTACTTCTTGAATTGAATTTTATTGTTTCTATCAATTTTAAATATCCCAGTAATACAGTTTGCTTAAAAGAATTCTCATTTGTGATAAGCATACACAACTTTTTAATTGTAGTAAGGCCACTCACAGTAGTGACTGGACTATTGAAAGCAATACATTCTTTTAAATTTTAATAATAAATAACAACATTTAATTAGTGCAGCCCTAATTTATAATTTAAATGATAGAATATGAATTTACTATCTCTAAATATTAAAGGATTTCTTGATGATGATTTCATTATATTTTAAAAGTATTTTATACAAAATTATAATTTGTATTTCTTTTTTCATGTGCAGAAAGGCAAATTAGAAATATTTGATATCAATGCTGGTGAATTATTAGAAACCATAGATGCTCATTTTGGCTCTGTTCATTGTATTGTATCCTCACCTGGACAGGTAAAATTAGATATTTAATGACAGTCTTTCAAGAATCAAAGTAATAAAGTGTTATACATCTATTTTATATAAGTATTTAAAGGATTTTAAGTTGTGAATTTTATTTCTTGAAACTTACATTTTTGTCTGAATTTTTTCTTTTTCAGCAACATAAAAAGAGCATAAATGCACTTATATTAATGCCAATTACATATATGCTAAATACATTTTATTTAAATTTTCTGCACAATATTAAATAAATGTATTGAAAGAGTTTTTACATATTTTGTTTTGAAATTATTGAATCATGCTCATATGATTAGCAATTGCTCAAAAAGACCAATAAGTTCAATTTATTGAGAAATAGGTCAATTTTTTTTTCAAGTTCTCATCTAAAAGGAAATATGAAAACAATTTTCCATTAAATTATAACATTTAGAGAGAAGTTGAACAATTTATTATATAAAACACTTCTCTGTAATACATTAATGACTAATGCTAAGAATTAATAAAAATTGAGTATTATATTCTATTAGAGCACTGTAATTATATTATATTCACAATAAAATTCAAATTTACATATAATTTCACAATAAAGTTTTGAGTTATTTTTAAAACAATGCTTGTTGTTTAGAGGATCATGTAAACTTTAATGTTTTAATGTAATGTATAAAAATTAAGCATTATATCTTCATGATGTTCAAACTTGTTTAGCATCAGATTATTATTATTGGTAGTTATAGTTTAATAGTTTAAATAAATTTTTCTATAGAGACAAAAAAATTAAAATTTAGAAGTTATAAGCATTTTCTGTAATATAATTTGTTATCAAATAAAAGTGAATTATTTAAAAATCAGTTTCCTAATTTTCATTAAAAATTGTCTTGACAATATGAATGTAATACAAGCTTTATGTATATAACTCTGTAAACACACATACTTACAGCCAATAAATGATACTATATAAAATTTATTTTTGTTTAATCATTCAAATATCTATTTCAACAAAATTCTTCAAAAATTTCAAATTCTTACAATTTAAAAAAAAATTTTATTGCTGCTATATATGTAAAACAATCATATTCATTAGTAATATGTATTTTATTCATAAGTTAAAAAAAATTGATTCATACAATTAAATTAATTAAATGTTATAAAACAAATATAAATATTTTTGTTGTAAAAACTTACTTATTTTTTATATAAAACATATTCTGTTTATGTTTGGAAACTTTTAAAATTTGTTTAATTTTGTCCATTTTACAGAAAGATTATTTTTTGAAATTGTTATATGATTTTTGAATAATACTGTTTGATTATTTGGTATCTTGTTAAAACTATATATTGAGACTTATAGCTCAACTTTACAAAAGTATTTGTATCTATTTTTTTTATCTTTAAATTAATATTTTTATAGGAATGATTATGATGGCATGGATATGAATTTTATTGTTCATTTCAGGCAGGTATTACAAGTGGAGGTAGTGATAAAGAAGTTAAGTTTTGGGATTTTGAATTGATTAGCGATAGCAATTATTCTGATGTGAAGTAAGTATAATGTTGGTAAATTCCATTTTTGATGTTGTGACCTTTAATTTTATTAAAATATTTACTAACTTTTTGTACTTTAGGAAAAGATTGTCTCTTATGCACAAAAAGACATTAAAAATGCCTGATGAAGTTTTATGCTTACGATATAGGTTGGTGAAGTTACATATTCATTTTTAGTTAAATTTTAAATTATCCTGTTTTTATCAAATAAATTTAAAGTAATTTTCATGGGTAAATATTTAATCAACTTAATATTTTGATTGTAATATAGATAAGGGATTTAAATTTTTAATTTCATTTTTTGGTCGAAAATTAGTGAGCTATATTGGTTTGTTTTTTTAATGTCATGTTAATATACTTTTAACAAATTATTGAAAACTACCAATATAAACTTAATTTTGGTTCTACTTTGCAATATTTTGCTCATCAAATTTTAAATTGTTAGTTGAATTTTCCTTTGAGATTAAATTAAATACAAAATCATTGGGTTTATAAATCTAAATTTGAATGTTTGTTAACCACTGTATGATTTTTAGTTTCTTGTATAATATTGAATTGTGAGGATAATAGTGATGTTTATTTAAAATTATTAACATATTTGTTTTTGATGTATATTTTTGTGAATTTGTTTTTTGAGTTTGATATATAATCAGGTCTTGATAAGTCAATTTTGCTTACCTCATTCTTTAATGTGACATTTTTTGTCTCAATTATTGTTCAGTAATAAAAATTTCGACTGATAATCCAAAATTCATTCAACCCAATTCAATGTCAGAATCTGTTTTCTTGTAACAATGTTACATTTTTATTTAATTAAAATTAAATTTTTTTTTCTGTTAAAAATGAGCCAAAGGGTGATGTTGTTCGAAGGGTTTTTTCCCACTTTCTTTTACTTAAGGATAAAAAAAAAAATTGATTCTTTTTACTTCTAATACAAAATCTGTCTTCTTTATACAAAATTAATTTCTGCCAAGTGTGAAGTTATTTTATATGTATTAGCATATGTTATTTAACATGTTCTTGCTTATTTAATTAAGGTAATATTAAATGAGCAAGAATATGAAAGAATATTTGTATTTGAGCCTAAAAGAAATATGTTTGAATACAAACAGAAAAATTTGTTTCCATAAATATATTAATTTTGTTTAGTTAATTTGGTCCTGTTGATAATCTTAAAGACCAAATTTAATCATTTATCAGAATAAAAATAATTATCTTGTGGTTGTATAGTATATTGATATCATAAATTTAAGTTATTGAAAATACTTTTATTTATATTGTTGACAGTTATCAAAAATGTGTTTTAATATTATATCAAATATTTTTTGTAAAAATGAGTATCTACAGTGTGTTACAGAAACTGTAACTCGTCAAAATTTTAACAAATGAAGAAAATAAAGAATGACCTAGACTACTACTTTTCTTTACAGACGTTATGTAAATAATGTTAATTCAAAATTTATTTCTTATGGAAGTATATTATTGATAAATTTTTATTTTATAGTTTTTACTCTTTTGCTTTTATGAAGGGAAATGTTAGTATAATATTTACATTATATAATTTTGTTAAGTCTAGTGTGCAATTATGAAACAAATTTAGTTATAACTTTACTGTTATAATAATTCCATATAAAAGAAAACATTTATAATTTCATAATTTTATTTTGGTATTTGATTATAAGCAATATTTTAATTTTTATAGTATTGAAATGGGCAAATAAAAATTCAACCTTCTGTATAGTTTTTTAAAATACTTTCAAAAATATTAGTCTAAATTAAATTTCTTTTAATGCAGTCCTGATGGAAGAAGACTTGCTGTTGCATTATTAGATAGTACAGTTCAAGTATTGTTTGCAGACACATTAAAGGTAAATAACAATTTTTTTTAATTTGCTTCTAATATAGATCACTATATGTAATGCTTTCTGTCAAGGTAAATGTATTAATTTTAATCTATGCTTTTTTTCTGAATAGTAACTCATAACATATTTTTTTTTTTATAAACAATATTTTGATTTCACCATTAACTGAAAAATATATTCTTGTGGAATTTTTTAATTTGTTTCTTATAAAAAGGCAATATGTAATTATATATCTAGGGGAAGACAATATATTTTTTATACTTATTAAGGTTTTTCATTATTTATATTTCTATAAGAGCTAAACACTCATTTTACATGTTCTGAATACTTATTTGAAGTTATTTAATTAATGAATGCATTGAGAAATGTAAAATATTAATTAATTTAAATCTCCAAACTTTATGGTATGCTAATTAATTCTCTTGTTTAAATGCATAAGGAAGAATCAAATTTATTGAAAACTAATATGTTTGATAGTACTTATGAAAGGTAACTGCTATATATTGTGAATTCAATTAATTTATTTAGATAGATTGTCATTTTTTTTCACTTAATAAATATAAATAAGGTCATTTATTGTCAATGGTTGGTTGGGTTTTATGGCCTAAGGTCCAAAAAGAACAAGCTGCGCCCATTTATTGTCAAAAAATTAAATATATTTTATCAATTTTCAATGCTATGTTGTAACATATTCTCTTTGGTAGATTGATATATGAGATTTGATATAAGAGTAAGTAAAAGAGTTTTGTCATTCATATGTTTAAAAACAATGGGTACTATGCCTTCTTTGAAACTAATTTTTGGATGTCTCATAGCAGACAGATCATCTGAATGAAGTATTCACTAACCTGTCTGGAATATGAAGCCACTCATGGTTTAGAGAAAAATAATTGGCAAAATAATCGTAATCCAAAATGGACATTTGGACTGCAAATGACTCCAAATGATCAATTAAGAGTCAGAGTTATCACATTTCTAGTTTTTAATGAAAATTTTATCTTATACAAATAAATTTAAAATTAGAACTGATTATATAATAAAATTTATTCATATATTATTGGTATTAGTATGTGCTATTAAACATGAAACATTGATGCCACTTTTCCATCCGAGGTTAATTTTCTATTTTTTGAAATTTTTCTATTAAGTAATGATGAATTCTTATTTTTTTTTAATTTTATAATGTTATTACTGATATATTTCTATTATTTAGACAATTTGAAAAATAAAGTTTTGGAAATTCTAGATTTCATAAATGATTATAATGTAAATATAATTCAATAAAATTGACCTTAAGCATCTGTTTGATATTAATATTTGATCAAATTAACATCAGTTGCAAGGGATTCGTCAAGCCACTGGAAAGAGCAGTGGGGATTATCAACTTAGCAGCAAATATGTTTATTGTGGGTTGTAAGTCCCAATTAAGTGAGCCTTAGTGCTCCAAAAATGTTTATCGGGTGATAAATTAAATCAACCCAGGATTCATTTGTTCTCCTCAGCAAATAACTGGTATGCCACCTTAATTAAATCATCATTGGAGTTATTCTTTTAAATGACATGCAGAAAGAATTCAGAATGAGATAAAGCTAAATATTATATATATATATGGAAAAAAGTCTATTGTCAGTTTAGAAAATGATATTTTAATATTATTGGTCAACTTGAAAAGAATAATTTTCTTATACATTTGTTTGTTGGTATTTTATCACATTTTAATAAAGTAGTGAAACTTCAGATTTATAGAATGTTCCTTTTAAAGAGTGTGTACAGTAGTGTATGGGAAAATGTATATGTGTTGATGCATCTTGTTATAAAGTATTGTAAATTTAAGAGAAAAGAACTTTATTCATAAATAAGATTATAAGAATAAACATCTTACTCAGAAACAACTGCATACTTGATAAAAAAAAAATTCCTATTTGATAATAATTGCTTCATTTACTTTTTGTATTAGATTTAAAATGCAAAAGTGAGATGGATTAGGCTATCTACTTGAAGAAGTCAGAAGCTATGCAATAATGAAATACTGATTGGAATAGATAGAGTTAACTTGTACAATGGGGGTCAAATTTATTAAAATTGATGGTCTTATGTTTTTAAAACAACCTAAAATGGTGGTCCACATTTTTTGTTACATTTTCAAAATTCTTAGATGAAACTTTGTTGCAGATAATGCTGCCAATGACAAGACAATGTTAAAGTTAAAAAAATTTCAGAGATATAGCATTATAAAAAGAAAAAGGGAAAAGTCACTTTTTAATTAAGCTGTTTTTCTTAACACGCCAATCTATCCTTAATTCCTTACATACATGTAAAGTATTTATAAACAATATAACAAGGGAAAAAATCATTACATTTTTAGTCTTGATTAAAAATAATTTCTGTAATAAAATTACAATATTAAAAATGGTTATAAAATTCAAATCATATTGTGAAGCTACATAAAATGCATTTAACTTTAAAAAAATCCCAAAAAGGAAAATTTTCAATGTCACTCCTGATAAAAATTATATATAAATTAAATTCTTAAAAATGTGAACCTAATAATACTTAGATAAAAATTACAATTCTGATATTTTTTAAAATCTTAAATTTAAAAACTATATGAAATTAATCCTCAGATTAAAGTAAATATCCAATCAAAGTTTTAACTGATGTAAATTTAAAGTATACACTACTAATATAAAATTTCTTTATTAAGAAATATGCCTGAATTTTATTAAATTTTGGATTATAAACGGAAAATTGAAAAAGAATTTAATTGTTTGCATTTTTAAAATTATACATTAATGAGTATTCTTGGTAAACAAGTAACATTAGATTTCTAAATTGACAATAAAAATATTAATAATGTTTAATTAATTAAAAACTTTTCATGAAATTTCTGCACTCCATAGTATATTTTGGATACCGATAATTGGTTTCTCTTGTAGAAATATTATGAAATAGTAGAAACGTAACTTCTAACTGTATTATATATGATTTCTTAATTAATGTTTAAAAACTAATTAAATGGTACAGAAGAGGATTAATATATATTTATTCCTGTACTCAATCAATGGAAACCCCATTCATTATATATTGGAATTGAATCTATTCAATTTTTTTAATTTACGAAATATTTAGGTATCTAAAAATATCACATTTTTTATACAATCTCATTTAGAATGTGGAATTTTTTTTTAAGTTTCATTCCAATTTTAATATTTATAAATAAGGATTGTATTATATTTTCTGTATCACAAGATTAAATCAACTGATAAAGTACTGGTGAATAATTGTACTAAATATCTACAATATAAAATTAAAAAAAAGTTAATTGTTGAACTATATAAAGGATTTTTCCTTTTCATGATTTTGCACGTAATAAAAGATGTTAGAAAGCTTTTTACTAAACAAATAGTTTTCATACATTGTACTGAAGTTTTAAATGTGGTTTCTTGGTAATGTAAATTGACTGGATTATACAAAAAGTGTTTTCATTCCATTTATGTGTAAAATTATGAAAAAAAAAGGTATCACATATTTTTTTACTTAGTAGTAGCCAAGTAAATTTCTAACTATCTTTCAACAGATAAAACATTTATTCTATCATGCATTATGTATATGAATTTTCATACTTATTGTAACAATTTAAATTTTATAGTGGAAGCTAGCAAAACCATCTTTGAAAATAATTAATTATATCAAGATTTATATATTTTTTTTTTTTTTTTTTTTTTTTTTTTAAGTATTTGAAGCCTTTTTCTTGTGTTGTCAAAAATTTATGAAATATTTTTTGAATTGTATAGTTGATAGTATTGAAATGAATATACACAATAATAAATGGAAGCCATTGATATAATTAATTTCTTTTGAGAGAAATTCCATGTTTTTATTAATCATTGTGTTATTAAAAATTGAAAGCTATTTATTTTTTTCTTAACGATTTATTTATTCTTTTCTGAGTAGGTAAGAGATGTAATTAGATATTTTTTTAAATGAAGTACCAAAATAAATTTTTGGAAAAATAATAAAAAATAATAATTCTTATTTCCTTTTGAAAATAACATTCAATTTTTATATAATTGTAGTAGCTTAATTTATTTATCTAACTCAAATATATTTTAACTTTTTTATTCTAAGTGAGCTAAATATTTAGTGTGAATTTTTTTACTTCAAAAATAATTTTTTCTCAAAGGGTGATTGTATTACTATTTATTACAAATCAAATAAAATTCATTCATTTTCCCATTAATATTTTAATAAAAAAAATTTATTTTGAACAGGAAAATAAGAATCATGGAATGTAGTTATTTTAAAAAACTGTGCACTTTCCTTTTATCTACCTTCATATTTTGTTTTCATGAAGTTCTCTTTTTAAGTTATGCATTTATTTGAACTTTGTTATTTAAATTATAACTTGCTACAAGATGTAACATTGGAATTAGTTTTAATATTTTCAGCTGTAGTTTTTACCTTTTCTCCATGGAGCAATTTTATTAATAAATTTATGCTTATTCCATAATATATACATTAAAAATATATTAGTTACTATATAATAATTAATTTTAAAACTAAAGTTAACTTTGTTTGATTATATTTGACTGAATTGGTATTTTTTGTTTTTATTGCTAGTCCCAATTATGAAATATTTGGAAACCACGTATTATTTATGTGATTATCACCACTGTTAT
>JAPDSC010028938.1:269397-285473 GCA_026290005.1 Latrodectus geometricus
TTATTTAACTAGTATGATTTTTCCTTTTAATACGATTGTAAATGATTAAATGGTTGAGACATCATATTATTTAAATATATGTAGAAAAGTTATTTATATTTCTTTCTCTCTACTTTTACACTACATTGTATTCTTTTAATAAATATTTTTATGTGCTATTTCATGGGTGGTATCTTTAGGGTCATCAAAATGAAATAACTGCTATGACAGTAAGTCCAGATGGTAAATATGTAGTTACTGGATCAAGAGATAAATCAATTAGAATGTGGGAAAAAACAAATGAGCCTTTAATATTACAAGAGCAACAAGAAGAAGAGGTAATATTGTTATTATTAAAATCGAATTGTATTAGCGATATAATTCTAATAATTTTATGCATTGCTTTTTGCTTTGTACTTACTATTGTGAATTAAATATTTGCAGGAAAAAGAGGAACAGGATACTGCAGAAGATTTGCCTGTTGTAAGTATATTTTATCTCATATTTATATTGAATTTCTGATTTATTCTACAACGTAATGGAATTAAACAGAATTTTAATCCAGTAAATTCCATTTAAAATGTCTATTAATCATATATAGAAGTGCATACAGAAAATTCCAAAGATAATTGTGTTACAAAATCGTAAAAAAAAAAAAAAAAAAATGTTATAATAAATTGCTTTATTGCTACTTCATTTGTAATAATATAAATCTGCAAATTTTTCATCATTTCTCTGGAAATTGTATTTACCGTACCGTAAAATTACCGTATTTTCCTATATATAATCCGCGGATTATGTGTTAAAAAAGTTCCGAATTTCATTGTGCGTATTATACGCCGCCGCGGATTATCTGTTAAAAAACATTCTCCATCAGAAAAGCTTACAAGAAAGTTTTGAAAGAAATACTCTTTATATTTCATAAAATAAATAACAGGTGGTACCAGGACACACCTGAGTTATTTAAACTTTGTGCAATAACGTTCAAAAATGAATTCGGTTCCTCTTAAAGATTTTACGGTTGTAAATTCGCTAACGTCATTTTGCAATTTGCCTTGATGTGAGCTGTTTCGTTTTGAAAATATTCAAACTCGTATATCGTCATATGGAAGCGAAAATTTTTAAGTTACACAGCAGATTTTAAATTAAAAGCTATAGCGAAAGCAAATAAAAACAATGGCATCCAATGTGTAAATGTGAAGTGAAAAACAAAGCACGCGCTTTATAAAAAAAAAATTGTATAAAATACGCATTTTGTAAATAATACATTTTTTTCATTTAAATATTGAAGCAAATATATATTAATTTAAATGTGTCTAACATCGTTTTAAAAGTTATTAAAAGCTAAATATCGGTAAGTTTTACAAGACTCTCTTCTCAAAATTATCGCTTTTGATCGATCTCGTGCTTTCATCTCAAGTTTATCGCACTTTGCGATGAACTGGGTCTAAATTGATATTTTTCATAGTAAATGTTTTTTTTTCTATACAATTTATTAAATTTTTAATCCTACTGTGCATTTTTTTATTTTATGTGTCACCCATATTATCAGAAGTACATATCTTAGACTATTCGTCGAAAAAAATTGCCGCGGATTATGCGACGCTTTTTTTCTTTTATTTGAAAAAACGGCCGTGCGGATAATACGACGCTGCGGATTATATACAGGAAAATAGGGTATTACAATTTGAAAATAATAAACATAATTATTTTTACTTACTTATAATTTGTTTTCAACAGGTTGCTGGAGAAATGAATAAAGAAGTTGCATTATCTGGAATGAAGACACTGGAAACAATTAAAACTGTAATTAACTTCTTATTTTGATTGTGTTTTTATTTATATTTTTGAGTAATATTTAAATGCTTGCTTTAGTTTTTTTAAACCTCATTTGTCTGAAATTAATAACGCTGTTTTGCACAAAGCTTGAATAATTAATTTCCATCAAACATTTCACATTTTTTAACAATTAAAAGTTTATATTAAATTTATTTGATATTGAATTTTCTTATTTTGCCATACAGTATTGTTATATAAAATTATTATTTCATAATAAATATAAAATATCTTGTGCATATTATAGATATAAATTTAATCTATTTATTGCATGCTTTGATAAGAATGCAAAAATGTATTCTTGACAGAGTGCAGTTGTTTTTTAAATGCTTGTGAATATTTTATTAATAAAAATTAAAAAATTATTCCAAATGAATGTCTTTAATTAGATTTTGTGTGCAGTATTTTTGCTTATATTTTATGGATATCAGGTACTTATATTTACTAAAAGGATTATTTTCAAAATTCAATTGAAGTTTTAAATTGCATAAAAGTGAAAACAAATTCTTTTGCATGTACAAGTAAGAAACTGTAATAGTAACAGAAATCTTTCTTTTTCTTCTATCAATTTATACAGAGAAGGTCTTCAATATTTTTGGGTATTGTTTTATTTACTATATTGTTAATTGCAGGTTGATCAACTTATTGAATCTCTTAAAATTTACTTATCTGAAGTTTCAAAGCTTGAAGAATATAAAATAGAGTGCAGCAGAGCTGGAAAAGAGGTACTATATATTTGATCTAATTACCTAGAAAATTTGAATTTTGTATAATATACATTTTATATTAATTAGTTTATTATTTTAGCTACCACTTCCATCACCTCATCCTTTGTTTATGGCTTATCATGCTAAAACTCCTCTAGAGTATGCACGGAAAGCTGTTTCTAAAATAAAATCTAGGTAAATTATATTTAGTTGAGTTTCATTTTTATGTCATTAAGAGAATTATGATTCATTGATATGTAAAAATAGTTTGTATGACTGAAAGTTTATTTTTATTTTTTAATTTAGTGAATTAGAAGGTGCATTATTACATCTTCCCTTCAATTATGTTTTGGATTTCTTAAAAATACTTTCAGAATTTGTGGATAGAGGTTGGGAAACAGAATTTTGCGAACGGTGTGCTACTTTCCTGGTTCGGTAAATATGCTTTTTTATTTTATTTTATATGAAGGAAAATAATTTCCTTAAGTTAACATTAAGAATGTTTGTTAATTAAAATTAGTTAAATTCTCAGTTTAAAAAATCAGAAATTCATTTCAGCTTTTCATCCTTTTCGTGGATTGATAAAACTGAGTATCAGGCATGCTTTGGAACTAAACTGGGGGTTTTGCCCTAGGCTGATCACCTAACTGGGACATCTGCTTTGCATCCCATGGCCCTTGATCATTAAAACAAATATGGGCATTGTAGACCTTACCCATACAGGCAGTCCTGTCAGCTTTAGTTTAATAATATATTAGATTTGTAATGTAAGTGCAAATGTTGATTTCCTTAAAAGTGAAACTGAAAGACATTTGGAAAAAATCCATAGTAGATAAAAAAAATATTTCAAATCAGGAAAGTAAAATTAATGTCTTTTTGAAAAATATCTGACTATAAATAATATTTGGGTTTTTCTGCTTATTGTTACTAGTATGAAATTTATTTAAAAGCTTTATCTGAATTTTGCTTTAAATAAAAATGGTAATCTTAATCACCACAATTTTAATAAAATAGTTGTTATGCCATTAAACATAATCTCTAATTTATTTAAGAAAATTTAATGTATTTCATTTAAAAAGTAATTTTGTATCTAACCATCATGGTATTGATGTATAATAAATGTAATCTTAAAAATATTAAATTAAAATTTTTAAATTAATTGATATTCACTTAGTAAACTAATTGATATTCACTGTAATGAAATCATGGAAGGAAACATTAAGAAAATTTATATTGTATTTTCTTGTGAAGTCTCAAATTTGAAAAGTTAATATATCTTTTTGGAGCAATTATAATTATGCTAATTGTATCATTTTTCTGAAAAAAATAGTCAATATTTATTTTACAACATCACATTTGCTAAATCCATAAATGTATGCAAAAAAGACGACTACAGTATAAAAAGTTTTATTGGCTTGTTACAGCTCTTGTTTTCTTTCTCAAACTAATTTAGTTGGTAATGATTACAGAAGTATGCATAGAAATAAAAAGAAAATTTAAGTAGACAGTTGTTGTAATGAATCAGAATATTGATAGTTTTAAACATATTCAAAGTAGTATTCTTTGCTTTTGAGATTATTTATGTTATTTGTTTTACTGAAAGATTACAAGTATGTTAATAAACCATGTTTCACAATTTATGCTTCATTCAAATATTCTTATATTTGTGATACATAACATTTCAATAAATTATGTTCAATGTATTGATCTAATATTTAGACTTTAAATATAACAATAAATGTCTGAATATATTTCATAATCTTTATCTGAATAATTCTCTATCAAAATTATACTATAAAGAAATAATTTATAAAAAATTAAAACTTTAATTTATTAAATGAAAATTTTTTCTAAAATCAGATAAACACTGGCTAAGTTTTATTCTGTAATTTCTATACATATTTGTTACTTTGCATTTCTTTATGATTGTTCTTTGTAATAATAATGTCAGCTTAGAAAGTTCTCAAAAATAATTGTCAATGACATTTGTAATGCTTTTTATTTGCAGGATTCATTTTGGACAGATTTTATCTGCTAGAAATTTTCAAGCCGTCATTCAAAATTTAAAAGACAAACTTTTTACTCAAATATATCACACAAGAGTAAGTATAAAATATACATTAATAATAATTTTTATTTTAATCTAATATTATTTACTAATGTTTTTTTTGGATAAATTTGCTCATTTATTTGCTAAAATTATACAAAAAAAATTTCATGTGTATTTTTAAAAGTAAAATAGTGTAACAAAATTTTTGTTATTCTCTGTTTATTTATTGATATAATTTATACGTAACTGTGTATAATGATGTACAAATATTTGTTCTTTTATTATTCCAATTATTTATTGACAAACTTATAAAAAAGTTTTTTAAATGCATTTTTTAAGCAAACTGTATCAGAAGAAAATTAATTCAAATTAATGATTAAGCAAAAAAATATTGTGTAGGAAAGTTAAGTACCAAGAAATGTTACCCAACAAAAGTTTTAATTTTTTGGTTGTTTTATTAAGCAATATTAATAATTTCTGTGTTGCTAATTATTAATGTTATAACTACTTACCGTATTATCCTGTATATAATCTGCGGCAATTTTTTTTTTTTTTTTTTTTTTTGCGAATAGTCTAAAATATGTACTGCTGATAATATAGGTGTCACATAAAATAAAAATATGCACAATAGGATTAAAAATTTAATAAATTGTATAGAAAAAAGCATTTACTATGAAAAATATCAGTCTAGATACAGTTCATCGTAAAGTGCAATAAACTTGAGATGAAAGCACGAGATCGATCAAAAGCGATAATTTTGAGAAGAGAATCTTGTAAAACTTACCGATATTTAGCTTTTAATAACTTTTAAAACGATGTTAGACACATTTAAATTAATATATATTTGCTTCAATATTTAAATGAAAAAAATGTATTATTTACAAATTGCGTTTTTCACTTCACATTTACACATTTGACGCCATTGTTTTTATTTGCTTTCGCTATAGCTTTTAATTTAAAATCTGCTGTGTAACTTAGAAATTTTTGCTTCAATATGACGATATACCAATTTGAATATTTTCAAAACGAAACAGCTCACGTCAAGGCAAATTGGAAAATGACGTTAGCGAATTTACAACCATAAAATCTTTAAGAGGAACAGAATTCGTTTTTGAACGTTATTGCACATAGCCGATTATAGTTTAAATAACTCAGGTGTGTCGTGGAACCACCTGTTATTCATTTTATGAAACATAAAGAGTATATCTTTCAAAACTTTCTTATAAGCTTTTTTGATGGAGAATGTTTTTTATCAGATAATCCGTGGATTATATACAGGAAAATACGGTATTTTCATATAACAGAAAATATTACAGGAAAAAATAATGCCTTAACTGATATCCTTAGAACTGATCCCTTAGAACTGATATCCTTAATTGAAATTAAGGATATCAGTTCTAAATATTTACTCTATATGTTGTATCTACTGTAAAATATTTTAGTATAATTCCATATATTTACTAAAAATATAATCTTTATTTTAAACTAATAATAAAATATTAGAACTGATGTTCAGTTCTATTATTTTATTTATTTCCAAAACATTTGTGTTTTATCTTATGTGCAATTCTGCAATGCTAAAAAATGTGATATGTAAGATATGCAGATTTTTCAGTTGAACATTTTTATAGGAATTAAAAAATATTTTGAAATCAAAATGAAAATTATTTTAAATTGATAACAAGTTATTTAAAATGATCAATATAATTTGAAAATAATATGTGTTTTGGTAATAAATAATCAGAAAAGGACTAATCATTACAAAATATATTATTTTTTTAAATTGGTTAATCATGCTTGAATGCCAATTTGATTAGGTGCCAAAATATTTCAAAGGAATATTCCAATATTTTAAATGTCAATTTATACATGATTTCATACATTCTCAAAAATTGAATTTTCATCATCCAATAGCATTATAAATGCAATAATGGGTGAGGAACAAGGTTGTTTACCATTTAGGATGAAAGGGAATGAATATATCACAAGATCAATCATATAATCAAAAATTTAAAAAAATATTCCAATATGACAAGTAACAGAAAGAATGTTGCCACATATTTCTTATCACCATTTGCAAATTTTTCTCAAATTCGAACATATAGAATTGTAACTAGTATGAATTTAAATGTATTTCTATACAAATAACTTCTTTCAATCATCTCATTATCTGTAATATTTTATGTGCAATGTTTTTCTCTCTGTAATCCTTTTCTTGATATTGTGTTTGTTTATAATAACTTTAATCAACTTTCATTTTTTAATAAATTTCTTTAACTTGACTCTATACATTGAAATATCAGTATATTTTGCCTTATAAGTAAAATTCATTTCGATAATATGACAAATTCAAATTTTTAAATGCATTGCAAGGCTTTTCTTTGATTCGCTTAAAAATAACAATTTAAGCTATTTATTTTCATGATTAAAAAAGACTTGTATTTTAAATGGGAAACTATAAATATACAAAAAGATTAACACAGTTAAATTTTAAACATGTTTCTTGAAAAAAAATCCTGATTAAGTTGGATTTAACAATCAGCTAGTTACATGTAAAAAAAAAAAAAAAAAAAAAAAAAAAAAAAAAAAAGTTGAAATGAATATTTTCAACTAAATAGTTAAAATATTTTATTATATGATAGTAAGAAAAATTATTGAAATTAATCAAAAAATTGTATTTTATGCGCAATAAATTTAGTAATTATATTAAACATAATATAATTATTTTGCTAATTTTATTTTAGTAGTAAAATGTTTATGTATAAAAGATACCCTAAAATAAAATATATTCTGAGAAAAACAAATTTTAATAGGTTATTCTTACATACTTCACATTTGTGTTTATATTGTGTTAGATTTTTAAGTAGAAGAGATAAAATTGCTTATAATCCATAAAATTTCTAAAAAGTATTAATTGATTCTAAATATTTACTTTCAAAAATATTTCCAAGCGCCGAATAAAAAAGGAATCGATTTAAATGCCAATTTATTTTCTAAAATTGAACCACACCATTCATTTGTTCAATTTTAGTTTTTAAGTCATAATTTTTGTATTGGACAATAAAAATTGTAATAGTTTATCAATGATATATTCTGCTTTTTTTATTTTTTTAAAATAGTATTAAGTATAAAAATGACCTGTGGAAATATCATGCCAAGTTGAATCGAAATATTATTTCTAATATTATTTAATTGTAATCCCATTTTCATATTAACTTATTTTGTGCTTGACATTTAATTACCAAAATTTTTTCATAGTTATTTATGCAATGCTTTAACAATTCCATAAATTAAAATTTTTATTGTTTTCTTTATGAGTTAACTCTATGAGTACCTTATAAAGAAAAGTACATATTTTAATTGTTCTATAATGTTTAAAATCTTTTTTAATTTAGGATTTTTTTTTAATGAAAGTATTGTATCATCTAATCAGTATGAATATGCATTGAATAGTACAAGTAGAATTAATCAATTATATATTTATATGTATTTGTTTTTGATAAATTACCTGTTGTGCTTCATTTTCATTTATATGTATATGTTGCTGCTGAATTTCATTTTTAATTAAATTAATGGAAAGCAATTGCTAATGCATGTACCCATTGAACATTGTAAAAGGAATTTTATTTTGATATGAAATGTAAAATGTTATTTGTAAACAACATATTTAGATGTAATCTGGCTGAAAAATAATTATATTTTGTGTGAACATATATTTTCATTCAAATTTTAATTGTTTAAAATGTGTTTATAGTTATATAAAATGTAATTTGTAATTATTTTAAAGTTCTAAAAAATTAATGTGGTAATTATTAGACAATAATTACTAATGGAATTAATTATAATATTGCTAATTACTGTTATATATAAAAAAAAGGACCCATTTAAAGCTTTTAATACATTTTCCTTGTAGGATAAAATTGGATATGCAAAAGTTGTGACCAATCTACATCAACTTGCAATCGAAGCCCGTGAAGAGGTGTCTATGTTTTCTGAAGTACTTGATAAAGTTCAGAAGAAAAAGAGAAAAGCTAGAAGAAAATTAGCAAAGCCCATTGTTACATTTTCATAAATTAATGTCTTTGGAACATTGTAAATACTTTTTGTACATATATGCATATCAATACATTTGCTAATAAAAGTTATTTTATAACTTTTTAAAAGTTATTTTATAACTTTTTAAAAGTTATTTGTTTGGTTTATTTGTGTTAATTTTTCACCAATTGCATTTAAATATTATAAACAAGGAAAAGGAAGCAAAGAGAGTAAATGGATATAATTTTATTAATTAAAATATATTTCCCATTCTAAATAGGTCTATCTCGCCATCTTTATATCATTACTATAATAATGAAAGCTTATGTGTGATATTTTGTCTGGTAAATCAGCGTTTTATTTGTGTCATAAGGAATTAAGTGTTTTTCAGTCCAGCTTCCAATTTGGTAAATTGTCTCAAATAATTTCCTTATTTATTTTTGCATTTTTCAATATTTGTGTCATTAGGATAATTTCACATAATGTAATCAAAAATTAAATGCATTTTATTGAAAAATTTATGTAGATAATAATCTAAATATAATCCCATATTCTCTAAATTTTTTTCAAGTTTACAATGATAATTTTTTTGTCATGGAAATTTTAAGTTATCTATTAATTTATATAAATCAAGAATTGCAATAGAGAAAGCTGGATTGTCTAATCAAGCTTCTAATCTATATGTATTGAGTTCGTTGTGTATATAAATTGCTTATATACTACTGTCTTGCACATCATCATATTGTGCTCAATTACTTGTTAAGTGTCTCATGGAGAGTCTAATTTTAGCTCAAATTTTCTTTTTTTGCTTATCTTTACTTGCTCTCTACAACTATTTTAAGTTTATCTAACAATTATTTTAACTTAATTTCAATTTTATCTATTTCACCAGTATTTCTGTATTGGGAAATTAAATTTTTTTACAAAATTAATTTTGAAATTTTGCAAAGGTTATGTCTAATTGATGCATTTTGTTGAGTTTGGTGCCTTAAAATGCCTGGTTATGTAAAGAAATTTTTTAAATGTTTTTTTTATTTTATGTGATTACTTTATTACGTGTTTTAATATTAACTATACCAGAATACATTTGATGGAGTGGTAGAAGCTCTTAGCATTGCCCTGAAACAATTATTAAACCTGAATTGAATTCGAAATTTTTGTTTTGTTTTTAGAACTCAAAAACTGCAATTCAAGCCATTGGCACTCAACAAATCCTTATCTCAGCTGAGGTTCTTCAAAGCTGGTAATATATCCAATGCTTCTACAGCAGAAAAATAAGAAAGATGTAATACAGTGGATCACAGTAACATCTTTGGAAACGAATAGTTGTCTTCCTCTCACGAAAAGGATCAACATTTGTACATTCAAGCCTATCTTTGTCACTGTAGGACTCTTCTTGGTTACAACTCCGAAATCTCCCGATATTGCCGTGCCTGAGACAATGATTTTTTGCTTTGTTGTAATATATCTATTTCTAGGATTTTGATGTACAAGCCTTCTGTATCTTGGTGATTTTGTTGCATCTTGCCTTACCGTTAAAAATCGGGGGAAAAAATGTTAGCTGTTGTTCTTCCTTCTAATTATTCTTAAATCGGATTGTTGAATGATATACATTATGGTTTATAAAATTTCATTCCTTTTTTAAATGTCAGTAATGGAAAGATGTTAAATAATCAACTAATTTATTTGAAGTTTCTCCTGCAGCTATCCTTACGTCAATTATGCTGTCTATTGTTCAGTAGAACGTTACTCTCAGGAAAGCAATTGGGAATGTAGGATTTGAGGCAAAGGAACAAAAATACTCATTTGCTTTCGTAAGCTATTAAGTGTTTTGATGAGTTTCAAATTCAAAGATTGAACATTGCCTATGTTCTTCATTCCCTACTTCTAAAGGTAATCACCGACAAGAATAGCTCAGTGAGGTTGGCTTTATCATCTGCAGCAAAAATTGTCATTGTACATCGTTCATATAGATGTGAGCATTCACGATTAAAGTTAAAAGTCAGCTTCATTAATTTAAAATATAATTTCTTTTGCCAGAGATTGAAAATGAATGTACTTTATCCTATGCTTTTTTAAACAAAAATAAATATTATATAATCGATATTTAAAAAATTAAAAACACTATTTCCCTTAATTTCCTTTCTCTTATTTATATAATAAATAACAATACATACTTTACCAAAAATAGTTTTGTTATATAATAATTCTCTAAGGAGTTTTAATTTCAAATTAAATTTGTATAAATGAAAACACGAATCTGTTAATTTTTATTTTTGTCAGTTGTGTTTAAAACTGGTAGGAAGGAAAGTTTATTGAAATTCTACTCTATTGATTTAATACTTTTACGAGAGAACTTATTTTTAATTACTAGTAAATATAACACATAGCTTTTTGATAAGAAAATTATGTTTAAACAATTAAATATTTTCGTTTTACTGATGATAAAATCTCAATGACACAAATTTGAAAAAAAAATTGTTTTACATTTCCCCATAGTACTATTTATAATAAAATGAAGAGAAATTATATGTTTGATAAATAATATACTGAATTTAGACATTAATAAGGGTACGAAGTATTAATAATTATAAATGAAGCTTAGTTTTTTCCCCCTATAAATATCGAAAGTTGAGGGAGTATAATTTTTTACTTTCACTTAACTTATAAATTTAAGATTATAAGAATAAGATTTGAATTGCTGCATAAATAATTGTTTTGAACAATTTTCCTTTATAGGAATTATTTTCCTTCATAAGGAAAATATATATATAAGTAAGCATAATGTGACTAATCTTGAAATAAAAGTGTATTGATTGACTTATAGATAAAAATATGCTAATTTTATCCTTAAAAACTCTGCCAAAATTGATTTAAAATTAATTTTTGATTTTCATTCATACGTGCAGTTTACATTGTATCAATTCGGCCTGCAAACAAAATCATACCATTTCTTTTGTCTATGATAGCAAAAAAGAATGGGTGATCTGCTTTAAATATTTCAATCCTTTCAGGTGGAACTGCACCCGTTCTAATGAGGACTACACTGATAGCAGTCGCCGCCGCTGCTTCGCTGCCTTCCTCATTAACTTCTACAACAGCTTTGTGAATAACTGCGTCTACAGCTAAATCTCTTTGATTCGTCATACCAGTAAAATCAGCTATATTTTCATCAAACAAGCTTCTAGCTCCTAGTCTTTTTAAAGTACGTGATAGATCTTTGCCATATTGAATTTTAAACTTAGGTAACCAAATTTCTACTGTCTTCGTTGATAATCGTGTACGAATTTCAGTCATTCTCTTTGTAGTGAGTTTTCGTTCTAAACTCGAGAGACCATCTTGTCGGTTCGGCAACAGGATAATCATGCTTATGTTTCTTCCTTTGTATGGCAATTCTAAAGCTTTCAAACCATAAGCTTGAGTATAAGAAAATTTTGCTTTCACATGCATGAATGGAACTTCCCTGAAAAAAGTAAAGAAATTATTATTTAAGCATAATATTTCAACATTTATAAAAGAATTGCTAAAGAACAGCTTCGACAGCAGACGATAGAAAAAATTTCAAATCTTTGAACTTATGAAAAATATAAACATGCTTGTATACGAATTATATGATATGTATGTGTTTATTATATGGTTAAATGTATATAATTCTCGGTTATTGGGACTTCCACACGTTTCAGCACTACAAAGGACGGAAGTGATGGCATTTTATCTAGAGAAGCACTCAGAATAGGTTCAAATATCAATCATATTTGAAATTGTAATCAAGCTTGGTGATATCATGTTTGCCAAGTGCTTTCATATATTTTAAATGACTAAATTTTATATGATACTAATTTATTGATTACATTCTTATGTTTTAAAGTGCTTAGATGGGCATGGCATCTGTAAAGAGTGTTGAGATAAAAAGTTCATAAAAATTATTTTAGTGGTTTTTAGAAAAATAAGAAGGATTAAAACAAATTTCAAGCTTACTTATTATTTATATGTAAAATAAATAATATTAGTGTATAAATATGAAACATTAAAATTTTTATATAAAAAATTAAATTTAACTCATGCATTAAGATAAGACATAAAATGCCTAAACGTTGAAAAATTATAACTAATATGAAAATTCAAACTCAATGACTTTATTGTTACTATAGATTGCATCAAAGAAAAATGCACATAATCAATTAAGAAACTTATAAAAATAAGGCAAAATATTAAATTTAGGGGAAAAAAAAAAAAAAAAAAAAAAAAACAACATTAGAATGTATACAAAAAAAAATTTACTTAAATCTTGAAAATAAATATTTTAAAGAAAAAATTAAAAGAAACAAAATCACTAGTCATTCTCATTTCATGGGAGGGGGAGATAATAGCTGGAATCCAGAAAATCCGCAAACAGGAAAATTTTACTATTGATGTCTTGGTTCTATATTTTTCAGAAGATTGAAGAAGTTGAGTTAGATGGGCATTTTGATTAGTACCTTATTATGAAAGGCGATCAGTTTCCGAAGAAAATTCAAAATGCCGATTTCAAAATATTTAGGTATTATGATTTTAACAAATTATCCTTTTAGATGAAGCTCGACGAAATTCTAGGAGATTCATCAAATTTTGCATATCTAGAAATTTCTCTCCTTAGTTTTTTTTTTTCTGTAGGAAAAATTAAGGTTATTTATTATCTTCAAAATTGGTTACTTCAATTGTAGAGACGCTTTTGCCATTTTCATTAGGAAGAGATCTCCAGCGCTTCATCAAGCAGCATCTCTTCGTTTTTGATATCATAGAAAAAATGCATCTGCTTATTTAAAAAGGGTTTAGTTTAAATAGAAAAATATTATATTTTTCTATTTAAACTAATTATAATACTAGCATATGAGGAGTAAAAAATTTTATGGAATACTTAATAAGATAGCAAAAATTTTACAATGAAAAAAATTCCTTACAGATATAGCCATAAAAAATTTAAGAAAACAAACTACCCATTTCACTAAATCTACAAAACAATTTTGATTATATATAAACATGCCCATATAGTTATCATAGTCAGAAACCACCTGCAGTCGCGAGATTGCATACATCACAGTTGAGAAATATAGGACACTAATAGGTGTACAGAATTGGAATACTTTTCTTACTTTGCCATAAGGAAAATCACTTTCCAGTATTTAAACCTTTCAATGGATATTTGGAATTTAAACTGGGAAAACAAATTCGAGATAGATTATGCAGGTAATTTATTTTATATTACATTCAATTGAATGGTGGATGTAATTTTAAAAACTTTATATTCTACTTCGATCAATTATTAACATTCATGTTGTTGTTTTTGATGACACTTGACAACGCCAAACCCGCCATTCAGAGAGAGAGCGTCCGTTTTTGAATAGAGCACTTTCATACGAATGTGGAAGTGCAACTTTTGGCTCATGGATGGCAGCACCATCTGAATCTTTCAATTTAGAGATTGAAAACAGTGAAGACCCAAAGCCTAGTTCCAACCACCTCCAGAGGTATTAATTTGTAATGGGAACATGGAGGACATTGGGACCCGACATATTTTACATTTTAACATTCATTGAAGAGTTCAATGATTTTAATTTGAGATGTCACTTTCCTGTAAGATGGTTAGAAACTACTATGAATTGCTATCAAAGTATAATGATAATGGAGATTACATGTTAAAATTACGTACCAATAATTATTACACAAGTGATGTTAAGTTTGAATATTATTGGATTTATTCTGCTGATCTTATTGAAAATAAGTTTATTCAATACTAATTTTCAGATCGTGCATAACGTTTATAATGGATACTTTCTTGGGAGTTAAATATTTCACCATTCTGCATGGGAAAAGGGAACTTTTCTTACTGCTGCTTCAGAAAGAAGTTTCTTTATCCTACACTGAACAGAAGAATGCGAATTCTCAATTTTATTGATTAAAATTGTATCACTGTATTTTAAAATCCTTTAAGGATGATATTCACTGCTGACCACCGTAAATGCAACACTCTGAAGGAATCTTGCAAATAACATGAAATTTACAATACGCATTAACGGAGGGGGGATATGCAAATGATAAGAATTTCAGCGCAGACGCACATTACGCACGCTTGATGAGACCACTTCAAAGTGCTATTTAAGGCTTGAAGATTTCGACGATTTCAAGTTTGGCAATTGTATTTATTTATTTATTTATTTTTAAACGATCAATTATGCCTCATAGAAAACAGGGATCATTTTTTGATCAAGTATCCACGTTCGACACAGGAAGGATAGTGGCCTACCGAGATTGTGGATTATCTTTCAGGAAAATCGGTAGTCGTGTTGGACGAAACTAAACAAATGCAATGCGGATATGTGATCGTTGGATGCAGGAGGGTACGACTAACCATCGTGTTCGACCGCATCCATATCAGTGCACCACTTCACTTGATAACAGACAAATTATGCACATGGCAGTGACGGATTACTTAGTCATATCACGAACTACAGAACCGCACATTCAGTCTCTAACGCATCATCCAACTCTGCGAGTAACATTTGACGCCGCTTACAGCAGAGTGGTCTACCCGCAAGACGTCCATTGCTTCGTCTTCCTTTGACGCACAACCATGGACGTCTCCACCGTCAATGGTGCGATGAAAGAAGGACGAGGACGTCAGAATGGAATGAAATTGTCTTTACTGAAGAGTAACGTCTCTGTCTGCAACACACCACGATGATCGCATATGATTCTAGAGACACCGTGGAGAGAAGTTACTGAACAGCTGCATTATGCACCTCTACACTAGCTCTGCACCAGGTATTATGGTATAGGGTGGTATTGGAATATCACTCTCTCAATCTTCTAGTACGCATTGCCTGTATTTAAAACAACTAGCATTAACCAATTGTCCTTCCTTATTTTCAGGGCTTGCCCACAGCCATATTTCTCTAAGATAATGCGCGACTACATGTAACATGCATTGTCCAAGGGTTCTCATTTTTTTTCTTCGTCAATCATCAAATTGAATTGTTTCCCTGGCCGACTCGTTCTCCGAATCTTTCGCAGATAGAAAACACATAGTCCATATTTGCTCAATGATTGACCCAAATTTTACTGTATTGCTTTGATGCTGCCTTAATATAATTTTTGATATGTTGCATGGTATCTTTCCTTTATTTTTCGACATTCTGAGAGGAGAATGCACGGAAAATTTTAGACTTTTGCCTTTCGCCATTTACTTGTTTCTGGGCGTATTTAGCTAGTTTGTAAATTAGTGGTTTAAACTTTTATAAAAAGTTTGACTAAGAAGATGCAATCGCTTTTTAATACATTAAAACTGAAAATGAAAATTATTAAAAATCAATCGAATAAGA
Organism: Latrodectus geometricus; assembly: GCA_026290005.1. Lineage (NCBI taxonomy): Eukaryota > Metazoa > Arthropoda > Arachnida > Araneae > Theridiidae > Latrodectus > Latrodectus geometricus. Next base: position 285,363 of record JAPDSC010028938.1, read on the forward strand.
TATTTGATAAACACAATTTTCAGTTGTTGGAATTATACACACATTACATACACGATTTAAAATAATATATATATATATATATATATATATATATATATATATATATATATA
>JAPDSC010028938.1:285483-315968 GCA_026290005.1 Latrodectus geometricus
ATATATATATATATATATATATATATATATATATATATATATATATATATTGTTTACAATTATTGCAAATTATGTTATTGTGACTGGATTATTCTTAGTTAATTTACTTTTTTTTTCATAATTCTTTGTTAAACTCCAGATATTTGATTTGATGTTATTTCAGTATTACTATAACATTGTGATCTACAGTTTGTTAATGAAATCTAATCAGAATTTAATTTTTCTAAAATAACATTTTCAAATGAAGACAAATCTTTACTATGTATTTCAATGAATCTCAAAAAACAAAAAAATTCTTTAAGAGAAAGAATGTTTCACTTTTAGAAACGTTATTTATTATATTACTCAAACGCATAAAATCTTGCTATTTACTTAAGAATTTAATTAGGTATATTTACAATCCAATTATTTTTTGGCCTTTCTGCTATAAAAATTCTGCACCCCAAATTTAGTGCCATTTTACCCAATTTTTCTTTGGCATAAATTAAATTATTTTACTTAATACAAATTAAACGGTGCATTTTATTATTTTTTTGTTTTAGAAAAAGTACAGCTTTAAAAATCAACTTCATGTGACATTTTTCAATTAAAATAGCTTCTTAAACGATTTATACTATTAATAAAGATAAAATTATTTTCATTAAAAAAAATTAAGGCATATTTCCCACTACCTCCAATTAATAAATATAATGGTAAGTATTTATTTTTTATTTTATATAAGTATTTATTATATATTTATATGCATTTATTAACATAAATATTTATATTGGAAAAATTGATGCAGAATATAGGAAAGCATTGTTTCATTAAAAATCCATCCTTTTTAAAGAAATAATGCTTGCTATTTACTAAAAAATTAAATTTGGGATAGCTAAACTAATGATGTTTGGGAAATAACGTTATACAGACCATATAGAAATGGTAAAATAGAAAAGAGGAACTAAATTCATATATTTTCCTGTAATTTGAAAGTAATTACTTTTCGATTTTTATAATTGTATCCCATATCGATTCCAGTTCTTATTACTGGATATTACAGTGCTGTTATAAGAAGAAATTCTATTTTGGCTGAAGGTCCTTTTGCTGCTGGACACATTTTTATTGCACAAAAGGCACAATTTATGATAAACGAATCTATGATTTTTCTGATACTATCGACATATTGAGAAAGTTATAAGAAAATTAAGATTATTTTATAATAATCTTAACTTGATGATATTTTTAAGTAATTTGATCAATTCTGACGTTTTTCTTTCCTCATTCTTGTTAAATTTCTTCTTTGCTTGGAAAAGAAGGGACCATAGAATAATTAATTTAATGAACAGGAGAAAAAATTTAAAGTCTAAGTCATTAGAATTTTTATGCAATATTCAATATTTTTTTGCTTAAAAATTTTTTTTCTAAAGTTTCAATAAGCTATCATCTAGATTTAGATTCGCTATGCCTTTAAATATTGAATGTAATTATATATATACATATATTTGTACTTATTCAAATTTTTCAGGAATGTACTGAACATGCTCAATCAAACTACTTCAAGGAGCAACTAATCTACGAATTTTTCAAGAGGGGGAGCCCCGAATATCTGTTCTTATATAATACTTGATCTCCTCCTTAATAAAAATTAACGAGGAAATAAGTTAAGCAAGCTATAAACTATACAGGAAATTGTGTGAATTTTCAATGAAATTTAATTTTTGCTCATTATATGAGGATTTCCTTTATTAAATTCAATTATTATTTTGCTGTTTGAACTAACGTTGGTTTCTACTCAAAATAAATATTTAGAATTGCTTCACAATTTCAGCAATGAAAATATAATTTCAATAAATAATTGCCAAAAAAAATTTGAATTTGCCATTTTTGAACCAGATCTAAATACACTCAATACAATTTTACAAAGATATAAAATTTTAATGCATAATATAAATAATAATATTACTAACTTTGCATCTGATGTTTCGCCATTGTTGTAAAATAGCTTTGACGAGGTCTGCTGTTTTGGAAATTTAGTAAGCCATGTTCCTTTGAAGTACACAGCATTTAGTAGAACCATCTTTGCAGAAGGATCCAGCCTACTGAGAAGATTTGGGATCTGATTATTTGTTTTCTCATTAACCCACGAATTAATTTGATCAACTACATTTCCATCATTTTCAAAATCAACTTCTTGAACTGCAGCCTGGTATAAGTTTTGCACTCGTGATTTATAGCGTGAAAAGAAATGAAAATGTTTATCCACCACCATTGCATTTGCAATGCTCAAAATATATTCTGGATTTTCAGTATTATTTGCTGGTAAATTCTCAGTCAAAAAATGATTGAAGGCGAAAGGCACAAGCTCATTTGATATGTTGCCGCTGTTATAGCCTAATACACTTCTGAGTTCCTGTAAAAAGTTAGATGAAAGAATAAATCTTTTTTTTTTTTTAACTAAATAACTAAGCAGTTTATTAATTATATGTATAGATTCAGGCATATATATCAATTAACATCTTAAGATGAAAATGTGCTTGGGGTCCTCTGCTTGGCGATGCCATGGCGAAAACTATACCGCTATTTCAAAGGGAAACTTAATTAGCGATAAATGAAAAGGCTAAAACAAAAGAATAATGAATGAGCATGAGCGAAAAAATGCTTCAAAATTCGCGAGTTGGCGAGGAAGGAGATTTACACCGCAATTTAACCCATCATAATTTTTGCAAGTATTTCGGAGCACATGCAAACAGCAGCAGTTTATAAATTGAATATTTCCATAAAATAAATAAAATAGATTTAACTGATATAGAGACTGATAATTGAATAATTTTCCGTAGATTAAACTATTGCAGTACGTTTTCGACTGCTATTTCTAAAGACCGAAGCCCATAAACTCTGCCAACCTTATCTTAATTTTAAATCACGGTCAAATAAAAAGATTGACAACTAAGCTGCAGACTCTCTTCTTTAGACCACACAGGTGATGGCATTGGATTCTACAAAGCTTTTGGGGGCATAACATTTCTTAGAACAATGATTTTCGATATTGTCAAGTGCCAAAAAAATTTGCCTTTTCAGGCTACGACGTTCACAATTCCTAGGGTTTAGAAGTTAAGAAGAATGAAAACAAAAACGAATTATCTATGAAATTATGCCAATATTATCATTTAATATCATATCAGCATTAAAACTCTTCAGAATAAAAAACTGCTGAATTAATAGCGAAATGATTAGGGAGCTGATGTCCGTTCAATTGATCAATAAGGTTAGATGCCTTTTTCGGGTTTATTTGTTAGTAATTGGAATCTATTTTAAATAGTAGGTTCTGATAAAATTCTTTCTAGTGGGAAAAAATGAACGTAAAAATGACAAACTAATAAAAAATTTTGCTGTTTCAAAGTCTGAAAGTAAGTATTTTACTATTAGTTTTAGTTCAGTCCATTATACTTTTTATAAAATGATTTTTTTTATCTTAAGAAGAAAAACTAAATACATGGTGAATATGAAAGTTTTTGCCATTTTCGCATTTCCAGTGAATGAAGTGAGAACGAGTATGAAAATTAGTATAAGACATGGTGGTTACAAAATGGTTATAATTATTGATTTCGTGTAAACAGCGAAATTCATGTGGTGAAAAACCATTGAGGATATGCTTCGTATGAAAACATCATATATCATAGAAAAAATATGAGATGGAGCAATATACATTCCTTTATGTGTTTTCAATAACTTGGGGGTGATTTTAGGGTAAAATTAGCTTTTATATTCATTGAAGAAACTGAAAAAATAATTTTTATAGATTCATTTGAGATTTTACATGGAATGTTTTGATGACTTGATTAAAAGTTATTAATCTCAAACTTTAGAAGAAAGTGAATATTTGTAATAACAAAGTTTGGAATTCATTTTCAAATTCTTATATAAGAGAAGTGAAAATATTTTATAGTGATTTTTAGCGAATTTCATAAATTTATATTCGCTAGATAAAGATTTGTCTTTATTTTCAATCTTTTGAGAGTAACAAAAATTAAAATTTGATATATTTATAGGAAAATTAAGATTTTTTAAGGAATTTACTTAATAATATAATTTGTGAATATGAAAATGGTAAATAATAATTTTCCTACCATTGTTAATATATTATATTCTCATACATTTTCCCACTTAGAATAAACGATAAATATTCTAGTATCTTTACACATTTTTCCTGATTAGTAATTTTTGTTTCTCTAAATAGTTATTTTTGCATTGAATGGTTTGATATGTAATTTTAAGTGTTTTTTTTTTTTTTCTTTTCAAGAAAGAATATTTTATATGATACGAGAGAGGATTAATCATATATGTTAGCAATGGAAGAAACCTGGAAACAGAAGTCTTTTATTGAACATAGCTATGGTATTAACAGTTTCCAACTTATTAAAGAAACATTTTATATTTTAATAACCGTGATCTTGAATGTTTGATAACTATTAGATAAATATCAACCATATACTTGAATAAAGATTCTTAAAAGCTTAATCGTTGAGCCGAGCTATGATACATCTACAGATAAAAAAATTATCGAGGAACCATTTTATATTTAAACAATCATCATGGTATTTTGAATAATATACTCTATAAGGGAACATAATTATGGTGTATGCTGTATTGACATTTGAAACAAATGCATATAAACAATAAGTAATGAATATTTATAAAGTTGGAGAAGAATAAACATCGCAATGGTAACAATCACAAATTAGTTGTGATATTCACCGTTAGTTTAACAGAAGCTATGATTCCCAAAAGTCGATTACTGAATAACGGAGCTAATAATGGGTATTTTTCGTACTTTATCCTATTTCATTTGTTTGCATTTATCTCTTTTGAATCAGAATTGGGATTTTCATATGGTTGCATCAATTTCTTCATTGAATAATTGATTAAGTTTGTATCAAGTAGGAAGAGCTTCTTGTTATTTTTATACGTCATTAAAATTAAAAGTAATATAATCTATTGTTAGAATAAATTATTGAATAAAAATAAACGGGCTTCCTTTAGTATAGTTTCTTAAAGGTATGCATTGAATGTTAATAAGGTAGGAAGAGGATACTCATTTGAAATATTAATTAGAGTGTAACTAAAAATACTGTTTTAATGATTTAAAAGTAATTATTATGTGGTACATAATTTGTGGAATACAAAATGTGTAGATGGATATTTCAAGATATTAAACAAATTTATATTATTAGAAATTATATATATTGTCAGAATAAACTGTCACAATCATGTATTTGAAAAATATATAAAAACAGTATAATTTACTTGCTATTTATATATGTTATACAATCATGAACAGTATTAATACAGCTATAATTTCCTTACTTCACAGAAAAATTTAGCTATTTAAAACTACAGATAAAATGCCTTCAATAAGCAGTTTGATTTTATAGAAATTAAAAAAAAGCTTTTTGATAAAATTTTTGATGTAATTCACAAATTCGGTTAGATTTCGCATTTAAAAGCATTGGCATTTTTAGCAATACAAACAATATCAATTACCGTTGTATAAGAAGAAAATGAAAATTTAAAATATTACAAAAAAAAAGTCTTGTACGAATAGTTTATGATTATAATAAATATGTAGTTTGTTATGATCTACCAACCTGAGCAGTTCTACCTCGTGTACCATAAAAAAGCATCCCAAAGGCTGCTGACAAACTAAGAGGAGAAAAGATAATATTTCCGGAGGTCTCCCGTGATATAATTCTATAAATATTCAAGCCAAAATAATTATTTGCATTAGCCAGTTTCTTCATATTCTCTCGTTTTGCTTCAAATTCCCTAGAGTTTTCATTAGCTGAGCAGTAGATGACATCCAAAATAAACAGTAGCAAGATTAAGTGGTATGATCTTAGTTTAGAAACGTACATCTTGGGAAATGTCCTATAGAAAATGTATCATAAGAATTAAGAAAAAAATATATAAGGCGATATCATGATAAAGAAATCAGTTCCCAATTTAAAATAAACACTACTGAGTCTTATAGATTTAACTTGCTTTTCCAATATCTTCCAATAGAAATAAAACACCAAAAATATTTGACCACTAAGTTAATAGTTGATTTCATGTATGTGTAAATCCTGTTGCTTGTTACAGCAGTATTTAATAAGAAATATTTTGATTTCACTTTCTTAAAATATTTATTTTTTTAGAAGAATCAATCAATCGAAATTTAAATAAGCATTTTTGATGTATAAAGTAAACAAGAAAATCCTTGCTATTTTTAATGACCCAAAAGAATATGATCTACACAAAGTGTAGTATATTGTTAGCCTTCGAAATAATCACCATCGGAATCTGCCATTATGTCTCTAGTTGTGCAATCCCCTTGGGGTTTTGGACAAAAAGATGTCCGTGAGTGCTTGGCTAAAGTCTGCTTCATTGGTGAAGAATTTTACACTAAAATCAGGAAAGGACCAGGGAATGGAAAAAGTGATAATGAGGTCAGGTGAGTAAGGAGGATGGCACAAAATTTCCCAGCTGAGTCTCTGTATGGTATTTCTGGCCACCCGCGCAACATGCGACCTCATGCTATTGGCCAAATACAGAACACTCTTGCGATTAAATAGTACTGATTTCTTTTATTGAAAAGGCTGTTGCACATGTTCCAGTTGCTGCGAGTATAGGTCCGCAGTGACCATATTGCCCATGGGTAGCAGCTTATTGTGAACCACTTGATGGTTTGTCCACCAGACACAAAGCATAATCTTGCGTGGGTGCAGAGGGACAAATCTACTGTCCTGAATTTGTGAAATTGATGCCTTGTCGTACGTTCATTCAAAGCACTGTCCCCAAATGCTTGACATATTCGACGACTGAATACACTCGATTGAATATGGATGCAATGCGGTGGCAAAAATCCTATGATAAATAGGATGCCACTCGTTGTTGCTTATGGACTTTCAACAGCGTGTGCGGAACCCATTTACTTAGCCATAATCTTACCTAAGGGGTGCCGGAGTCTAACCATTTCACTGAAAATTTTGAATTGTCTGGTAAATTTATCACTCGCGTGATTACTGTCCTCCTCAATGGCCGCTGGCAGGGCTTCAACATAGAGGGACAAATCTCCCGATCTAAATTTGTGAAACCTACGACTTGCCATATGTTCGTTCATTATCCCCAAACGTTTGACATTCAGCAACTTGATTCAGCAGCTGATAAGCCCACTTTGATGTTGTAAAGCAAACAACATCGAACGAGTTCCTTCGACAGTCCATTTTTCTTCGTCACTGTAAGAATTACGATTGATGAATGTGCCTGGTGGACTTGCTTTTACAAAGATTGATTTTCTTACCCTCAACTGACCAGTGTTTAAACCAAGTCATACACTAATATGCATACTAATTCTCACTTCATTCATTTTCACAGCGAAATAGCAAGAACTTTCTAGTTTACCTTGTACATTGAGAAATTATATATTGAAAATATTTAATGTTTTTTAAATAATAAATTAAATTTGAAAATATTTTTGAGCAATATGAAATGATCATTTGATTTGTAATATGAAAGGCGTAGATTCTTCCATTCTGTTGATCAATGAGTCATCTAAGTAAATTATCTACTTTAGAAATAATTCCTTAAAGTTTCACCGGGAATAATTTTAAAACAATTCACTACTAGGTAATAAATATGTTGAGAAAGTTTAGAACTATCAGGTTCATACAGCATGAACTTAAGATGAATCAATGAAAAATATTTTCGGTTTTCTACTGTCCAAAAAAACTAACACTGCGATTTGATTTACTAATATGGTTAAACTTTGTATTGATGTAATGAAATATCATCATGGTATTGAAATACACAATAAAATATGAATAAAAAACTGATGGGAGAAATTAGTTTGTTTTAAATCAATATGAAATACATTTTCTATTGATATTCTATAAACTTGAAAAATTAAGCTAATTTTTACATATTAAAGTGTAGAGATAGTACCTTTTCTCTCATGGACCTATTTATGATATATATTATAATGTTTATAATTCACGTGGTGTTTATTGAAAAAGATCTAAATTCATTTTATACTCGAATATTTAAAAAATTCAAAAGAGATTCTGTTTCGCATTATGTGTGCAGGTTATACAACTGAACTCACAATGCTTTTTACGATTTGATTATTTATTTTAACCATAAAACGGTATCATAAATGAAATTTCATTCCATGAGAACTGTTTTTTTCAATGTGATTTATTTAGATGATAGCTTCTTTTAGTGTGTTAATCAAAGTGTATCAAATATAGTCTTCTCAAAATTCATTTGATGTACTAATAAAGCTAAGAGATCCATGGTTTAAAGTCGTAGCTAATGATTACTGAATACATTAAATATAATTATCTAAAAAAGTATTCACTGTTATTGTAAAAAATAAATTATATTTTTTATAATAATAAACTAGTATAAAACACGAACAATTTAGAACATTTAAAAGACCAATCTCATTAGCTTGTTTAGAGGTGATGTGTGTGTTTTTTTTTTTTTTTTGAGCAAGTTTATCAACAGAAAGGAGAGTTTGCTACTCATATTTAAAAATATACTGTTAACACACAAAAAAGTAATTTTTCCGCGATATAAAATTCATGGATTTCAATATATTGACTCAAAATTGCAACAAAAAATTACCATAATTATTATTATTTTTTATTATTTAAATAATTACTAAACTATTATTGATTATGAGAAAAGAAAAAAAAGTATTCTGGTACATTTATCTGTAAAAATTATTTTCATAGATTAAAAACTATAAATTGCATTACTTACTTACATTAAAAATAAATGATTTTGATTATCTTTGACAGATGTATCCTAGTATGTTGAATCAAATAACTAGAAATGATTAATAATTTAAGCAGATTTAAATGTGAAAGTAGTTTCTTTTAAACGTTCTCTTGATAAAACTCCGGAAGTAAAACTAATAATAGAAAACAAAAAAGCGAAAAAAGTTTATGTATAAGTAAAATAATTAGAGTGTAAAATATGCTGCCGATTAGACTTCCGGTAAGAATTTGTAATCTATTTAAATAATCAGGATGTAAAAAATATAAGTGACATCCTGTTAATTAATTGTTAGCTGAACAAAAAATATTTAATTATTAATTTGAACACACTCTTATAAGAGCTTTAAATAAGAAGATTAGGAAGCTTGTTGGAATACTTTTGATATGCTACAAAAATCATTATTACAAAAATTTACAGTAGATTAAAAAATTAGGAATAGATTAAGGTAAGAAGCAAATTGTATTTTTGCTATTTCAATTACTGTAATTTTGTAATTATATTCCGATGCAAGATATGAATTCATTTGACAACTTTATATAGTGTAAAGAAAGTGAATCATAAGTTCGGGAATTTTGCGCACAAATCAGCGCAAGAGTTATACGAGTTTTTTTCTTCATTTTTGTGTGCGCAAGTGTTACCCGGTCCCCAACTCCGGACCATTTTTACATATCTCGTTTAGTTTTCGTGATATGATCCTCTAAATACTTAAATTTTACTACTTGTGGGAATAGAAGTCATTTAGTTACATAGTACATTAACACTTTCCTATACTTCAATATCTTAAAAGAATACTATCAATAATCCAAACTTAAACATATAAATAATTTAAAATGAATTATATATAATGCTGGCCATTAAAATTGACACAAATAGTAATAATCTTATGACCGTTAAAAACACATAAAAGAAGAAGAAATGATTAGCATTTGGTTAGCAAATGATTAAAATTTAGAATACGGAAATGATAGGCATTTCAGAGCGTTTTGGTGACTCAGAATGCGATAAATGTCATCTAAAGGACGGCATAAGAAAAAAAAAAATTGCGCAGTGAATTTCTCAGTCGAAAATCAATTTGCAACATCAACGTTTTTTTTCTTTTTTTCTTTCTTTCTTTCTTTTTTCTTTTCTTTTTTTTTCTTTTTCTTTTTTTTTTTTTTAAAGAGAATATTGTACTGTACCTTGAATAAGAAGAAATGCTTACATGTTTAGTGTCAGCAAGTACGGTGACTCTGGTGTGCCTAACAATAAATCCAAAACTTAATACAAGAGTAGCACAATGTTATCTTTTCAGATGCGGTCAGGTGACATTTGCAGCATTTTAATTGCCGTTGTATACTTTTGAAATGAATGTTCGTTGTTTAAAAAAAAAAAAATGTTCGTTCCTTGGTTGCATTTGATACTATATGATCTGGTTTGATATTACCATTGGGAGCATATGCGTACATTTTTAGTGTGGATCTGCAGGAATATGAACTTCGATCAGAAACATTTGCAGCACCTTAAATTGTTAAGTTTCGATTCTTGTGCCCTATTTTCAAGATTTGTGAAATACCATCTTTCTTCACAATAATGCATGAGCACAACTGTATGTCGTTTCTTGTTCTACTTCGATACAAAGAGTAATCGATTTTTATCCTAACCTGCACGTTCTCCAACTTTTTATTTAATGGAAACATCTGGTAGCCCAGAGTTGATGCGAGGCAGCCCCGACGTTCCTTTCCATCTACTAAGGTTGGTTAAGTGTGACATAGACGTCGAACTGCATGTAATATCATCCAAATTAATACCCTTTTTTGTTCAAACTCAGTTCAACTCCTTGACTAACCGAGTGTGGGTGGCTTAAAATACCAGGGATTGAATCTGTTTTTACTAATTTAGCATCCTGTAAAACCACAAAACTAATTTCAAATTTAATCATTTTGTCTTCATGCCATACAATTTAAGTACAATAAATATCTTTTCTAATTTGATTTCCTTCATGATTTTGCAACTTTGATGGCCAAGATATATTTATAATAGTTAAAATGCTATATATCAAGTGATTATGTGCATCATACATGATTGAGGTTTTGCAATATTCTTATCTAAGAAATCAGAGTTCTGAAATAAACCTAACATTTTTGGCTTCATGAAAGAAATCAATGGATAATTTCTATAACTTATCCTTTAATCGTTTCTCTACGAAATATTTTTTTACATAATTAAAATAACTAACTTGAGAAGCAATATTGAATTTTTTAAATAAGTTATTTCATAAAAACATTTTTATAAGATTTACTATTCTACAGTTCAAAAAAAATAAAACTAATATTTTAATAACTAAATGATTACTTTAAAGGAATAATTTTTTTATTATTCTTTCTTTGAAGTATTTAAAGTTTACTTTGTTTAAAGTAATTAAAGTTGAGTTCTTTAAAGTAACTGAGGTATTTTAAAGTCTAGTTTTTAATCATTACACAAAGCAAACTATTTTACTTCTTCAAATAAAGCATCTGTTGTAGGCAAATATTCCATTGGACTGTTCGCATGTGAAAAACGATAGGATGTGAATGATTATAATCTTTAAAAATAAATGAAAAAATAAAATTCTAATATGAAAATATTTTTAAAAATAATTTGGAAAGAATATTTCCTTCACTTTCAACGAGTGTTATGTTATTCCTCACAAATACATTTAGGAATTGTATTTGTGAGGAATAACACAACACTTTATAAATTTTTTTCTGTAAGCAAACAATTTATCACACACACATCTCACACATAAATGTTTTTAAATTATTTACGTCTTACATAAAGTAATTAAAAAGCAGAGTAGCCAAAGTTGTATAAAATGTTGATTAAAACTGTAAATAAGGTTTTGGGAAAGAGGGCATGAATTTGTTTATTTATTTGAATTCACCTATAGTGTTTACAAATTATTAACACGACCGGCAAACAAAATCATGTCACTTCTTTTGTCTACGATAGCAAACAAGAATGGATGATCTGCTGTAAATTCTGGTGTGATATCCAGCATGGGCCTCATTCGGTTACTGATAATGCCTGTCACAGCTGCTGCCTCACTACCTTCCTCATTTACTTCAACAACAGCTTTGTGGAGAACTTGACTGACGTGGATGTTGCTTTGTTGCGCCATACCAGAGAAATCTGCCGATCCAGCAGTGAATGTAGTCTCAGCTCCCAGATCTCGCAGGTCATTTGAGAGTTCACGGTTATATTGAATTTTAAACTTGGGTAAGGAGACTATAACATTCATTGATGACAGTTGTTCCCTGATAGTAGAAAGCTTTTCTGGAGTGAGATTCTTTTCTAAATTAGCAAGACCATCTCTTTGGTTTGGCAACAGGATAATCATGCTTATGTTTTCACCTTTGTATGGCAATTCCAAAGCTTGCAAGTCGAAAACTTTTGTGTATGGGAATTTCGCTTTAATATGCATCAAAGGAACATCTCTGAAAAAGTAATACAGGTACATAAAAATCAAATGTAAATATTTAATTGTATTTATATTTCAAATATTTCATCATTCAATTATTATATATTTTTATGTTTAGCCTATACTTTAAGGTGCCCCTCTGATTCTCGCCAAGTTGTGGTTGTGGTTTATCACCAAGCTGGTCAAAATGCAATCGTATTCTAATTGCAACAGAACAATTGATTGTTCTGTGCCAATAAAAATCGCCAATAAAATCGATAGTCAAACAAAAATCACCAAGTTTGCCAAGGGGGCACCCTTAAATATAATTTTACCATTTTTATTAAAATCACACCACATCATATGAATTGTTTGGAAAGAACATAAAAAAAAAATAAATAGGAGAAAAGTTTAACCATATTCATACTATTACGATGATGTTTACACAAATTTTCACATATGTGTTTCCACTGATGTGCACCTATTAACATTGTTTTAAGATTTTGTTTAATGTTTATACAGAACATTTTAAGTCAAAATTTATTTTACCATGCTATAGTGAAGTAGTAGTTTGATGTTTTGGCAATGCTGAGTTTTGTTAAAAAGCTGGAATTAGTTATTAATAATCAAGTTACAATCCAAAACTTTATACAAAACATAAATTCACTACAAATAATTTTTTAAATGAACATAAATTTTAATTATTTTCTTATACTTCGACAGATAAAAATTACCCCGCTATATCTTACTGCACTATTTACACGTTCACTATACTCTTATTGATAGACTTCTATAAATTCACTGCTCTAAAATTATAAAAAGATTTATTTCTTTAATTTTCCATATTTTAAAGATCGCAGGATAGCTAGTCTGTGTAAATCAAATATATTTATAATAATTATGTCTCGTATAAAATAAAGTGGTATAAGCTGAGATAAGTTATGATCTTATTATTTTAGAGTGGCTTAAAGTTACGTTTGATATTACTTAAATTTAACGCTTTAAATAATTGATATAACCAGATATGTATGGTCGCATATTTTTGAATATATTTATTAACCAGGAGTAAATCTTGCATTAGAAAATATATTTCTAAGAATTCTAGCTTAAAATTCATCAATAATTGGAGTATTTAGAAATAAAATGTCCCACCGTTTTATATTAAAAGAGATACAGAAGCAAATATAGCTTAAAACATCATTTTCAGATTTAATGATTTTGATAATTTTTTGTAAAATTGTAAATCCATAAAATTTTTGCAGAAAAAGAAAAACATGAAGTTTACATTCAAACTTTTACAAGTATATATTGAATGCAAAATTTTTTTTTCATAATTCTTAAATAGATATGTAAAACCATTTTTTTAAATATTTCCTTAAAATAAGAACATTTTAGCTTATTTTAAATTAAAACATAATGATAAAAGCTAATGTAAAATAAAAAAGAATATATTTAAATTTAATACTCTAATTTACATTATTGTAAAGCTTAAAAGTGTTGAAAAAAAATTAATTAATATCTTTTTAAACTTCATTTTAGTTCATTCATCCAAGAATAAATAGGTAGATTAACTTATTTTGAGAGAATTTTTATTTATGTTCTAAATATACTTTACTGCATTTCATATTTTGGCCTTTTTATTTTTACACCGTGAAACAAAAGTGTTGATTTTTATAGTTTCGAGCTTAACAACGTCTACTTTTTCAGTGAAAACGTGTTTTGAAACTTCTCCGTATATTTTAATATTTTTCCCTAATAGAATGTATTTTCTTATTTATTGAGAGTCGTTTATAGCAAATCAACGAAGATAATGAAATGTAATCAAAATTCTACTCTGTTTTCAGTAAAATACAGGGTGTTGGGAAAATAACGATCCATTTTCATAAAAACGTTTATGCATTAATTTCTTTCACAAATTTTTATAGAAATTCTCTTTTTGGAAGAAGGATTGACCATCATTATCATGAAACTGTGTGGTAAAACATATGAAGAGGTGCGTCAGCTGTTCCAGCGAAAATACGGAAAAGAACCACCAACAAGGGCCATTATTAATCTACTTGTAGTAAATTCAGACTGACTAATAGCGTTATAGAGGAAAAACGTCCTGAACGATCATCAGTCATTGACAATATCGTCAAGAGCATTCATGAAACAGTTGAAAGAAGCCCACATGCTTCTGTTCATCAGCTGAGCTGTGAGTTGAAATTCCTCAAACCATTGTTTGGCGTATTTTTCGTTTTATTCTGAAGAAAAAGGCGTATCACGTGTAGGTATTGCATCACCTGAAAGAGAAAGGTTATGCTGCCCGTGTGACAATGTGAAATGACCTGATGGAGACCGTGGAAAACTTCGACTTGTAAATACAATTGGACTATGATGGAATTCTGAATACAATTGTGATCCAACAAGAGGCTCCTACCTTTTACACTGTCATTATTCACAATTACCTTGACCGCATATTCTTAAGACGGTGGTTTGGTAAAAGATCACAGCATATGTGGTCAGACATCACCTTATCTAACTCGCCTTGACTTATTCGCTTGGAGTTACATCGAATCTTTTGTGTACAGGGTCAAAGTCGCAAGTCTGCATTAGCTATGTACAAAGATTATAGAAGCAACCAATAACATCACAGACGATTAACTAACGGTGTGTTCCATTCCATGACTGAACGTTGATCACTGTCCGTTGACATGCAGGATGAACATGTTGAACTTTATTAATTCCTATGTATATACGTTTCTTGTTCTATGAATGTATTTGTTTCCTTTATATTAAATGTGATGATAATGAAATGAATCATTATTTTTGGAGCATCTTGTATTCTAAATATAAAAAAAATTTCTTGAGAAAATTTAACTAAAACCGATTATACACTACTGGCCATTAAAATTGCTACACCAGGAAGAAATGCAGATAACAAAATGATATTTATTGGACAAATATATTATACTAGAAATAACAAGTGATTAAATTTTCAAAATATTTGGCTGGATAGATCTTGAGAAATCAGTACAGAGAACAACCACCTCTGGCAGTAATAACAGCAGTTATACGCCTGGGCATTGAGTCAAACAGAGATTGGATTGCATGTACAGGTACAGATGCCCATGCAGCTTCAACACGCCACAGTTCATCAACCGTAGTAACTGGCGTTTGGTGACGAGCCAGTCGCTCGGCAACCATTGACCAGACGTTTTCTATTGGTGAAAGATCTGGAGAACGTGCTGGCCAGGGCAACAGCCGAACATGTTCCGTATCAAGGAAGGTCCGTACAATACCGGCAACATGCGGTAGGGCATTATCCTGCTGAAGCGTGGGGTTTCGCAGGGATCGAATAAAGGGTAGAGCCATGGGTCGTAACACACCAGAAATGTAACGTGCACTGTTCAAAGCACCGTCATTGCGAACAAGAGGTGACCGAGATGTGTATCCAATGGTACCCCATACCATCACGCCAGGTGATGGGCCAGTATGACGATGACGAATGCACGCTGCCAGTGTGCGTTCACCACGATGCCGCCAAACACAGATGCGACCATCATGATGCTGTACACAGAACCTGGATTCATCTGAAAAGATGACGTCTCGCCATTCATGCGCCCAGGTTCGTCGTTGATCACACCATTGAAGGCGCTCTTGTCTATGACGCAGCTTCAAGGGAAGCCGCAGCCATGGTCTCCGAGCTGAGAGTCCATGCTGCTGCAAACGTCGTCGAACTGTTCGTGCAGACACTTGTTGTCTTCCAAACGACCCCGTTTCTTGACTCGAGGCTCGTGAAGTGGTTGCACGATCCATTACGGCCATGCGGATAATATGGCTGTCTTCTCGGCTGCTAGTGATAGGTGGCCGTTGAGATCCTGCATGGCGTTCCGTATTACCGCCCTGAACCCATCGATTCCATATTCTGCTAACAGTCATTGGATCTCGACCGACGCGAGCAGATAAACCGCAATCCCGGTACGCTACAATTCGACCTTTATCAAAGTCAGAAACGTGCTGGTACGCATTTCTCCTTCTTACACGAGGTATCACAACAACGTTTCACCAGGCAACAACGTTCAAATGCAATTTGTGTATGAAGAACCGGCTGAACAATTTCTTCATTTAAACACAATGTAAATGTCACTACTGGCGCCTGCTTTGTCTGAATGCGCTGAAAAGCTAATCATTTGCATATCACAGTACCTTCTTCCTTTCGTATTAATTTCACGTCTGTAGTATGTCGCCTTCTTGGTGCAGCATTTTTAATGGCAAGTAGTGTATTTCGAATTAATAATTTACTATGACTATATAAATCACATCCAAGTGTCCTCAATTATTGTTTTGATTTAATATATTTCTATCAATTTTCCTAAAAGTCACTGTTGCGATATATTAATGAGTTACTTCATAAACTGTCATGTGAATGCATATCACAGGGGAACAGTATCTTTTTATTCTCATTATAAGATTTGAAATCATGTTAAGCAGAAAGCAATTAAGAAACTAGGTAACTGAAGTTACAAGATTGCTATATTCACATTAAATTGTTTTTCAGACCTTCATTCTGTGAATTACGGGCGTTAAAAGTAAAGAGTTGAGATATTTATGATTTTTAACTGATTACTGAAGCTTCAAACTAATTTTAAATTGAATATTGATTGATAATATGCCATTTTTATTTTATTTTATTTATTTATTTTTGGAAATTAAATAAATAACGGATTACAAATTTGATAAATATATAAAAGTAACTGACCTTGCACTCGATTCTAATCCACCATTATAAAACTTCTGGGGAAAGGTTTTCTCTTTCGAAAATTGGGTTTTCCATGTTCCTTTAAAATAAACAGCATTTAGAAGAACCATAACTGTGGATGAACTCAACTCATCGAGAAGACGATCAATTTTATTGTTCGTTTTTGCTTTCACCCAGGAATTGATTTCATTAACTATATTAGCCCCATCCTTGGCAAAATCAACATCTTGGATAGATGCCTGAT
Organism: Latrodectus geometricus; assembly: GCA_026290005.1. Lineage (NCBI taxonomy): Eukaryota > Metazoa > Arthropoda > Arachnida > Araneae > Theridiidae > Latrodectus > Latrodectus geometricus. The sequence goes on from JAPDSC010028938.1 coordinate 302,683, forward strand.
ACAACTTTTGCACTTCTGCTTTGAAAGTTGGATTCAGTTCTAAGCTTTTATCCAATAAAACTGCATTAGCCAAGTTTAAAATGTATTCAGCATCTCTAGCTGGCAATGTTTCAGTAATGAAATGGTTGAAGGAAGAATGGACAAGATCACTTGGTAAGTCAGCCGCTTGGTAACCTAAAATGCTTCGAAGTTCCTGAAAATAATTCAGTTAGTAAATAAGAATATGATTGATGTTTAATTAAATTCATGATATTTTTATTAAAACATGACAAATACTACTGTTTACATGGATCAATTTTTTATGTAATATTTTTCTTTCAGAGAATTTTGCAAATAATATCTATTTTATCTATAATAAAATATTCCTCAACAAAAATAAAAAAATCTGCGTATAAGTAGATCATAAAATATTCTTATTTCACTAATTAACATTTTTTTTTTTTACTTCAGTGATATATTATATTTTTTTAACGGTATTTGTGAGTTAAGTAATGCAATTGAGAAGAGATTCATTTCTATTATGTGTTAAGAATGTCCATAAAAAAATCCTAAATAATAGTGTGTTATCTAATTGTGATTCCATTATTTTGAAGTCTCTTGATATATTATTTTAGTGAACAGTTTAGTATATTTAACGTCTGTGTATTAGCTCTCAGGTAATTTTTAGCTTAAAATAAAATATTCAGCAACAAACATATACAAAATTTTGTATGTCACTTGAAAGGTACTTACTTCCGCTGTATTTCCTTTGGCAGCATAAAAAAGCATCCCAAAGGCTGTTGATAAACTGAGAGGAGAGAAGAATATATTCTCGGAGGATCCAGATGATATTTTTTGGTAAAGATTCAAAGCAAAGTAATTATTTGCAGTGGCCAACTTTTTTAAGTTTTCTTGGGCCATCTCAGCCGGAGTACATGTTGTATCGGCGGAACACAAGATAATGTTTGAAAGGAATAATAGAAGAAATATGCTACAGGCTTTAAGAGTGGAGATCTCCATTTTGAAGGCTATCCTGAAAATGCACCATATAATTATTTTGTATTTAAATATTATCAGTTTCATTACATATATTATTTAACTAATTGATAGTATATTCATCACTTACATAGAAAACTAAGCTATAACTATCATGTTTTTCATAGGTCCTTATTATAATGCAGTTTAAAAATACACTTAATTTCAAAATTAATGAAAAATTCTATTATATTTAAGATCTTCAAAGTCAAATTTTACTATCGAATATTTAATAAGAAATAATGGAAAAATTATATTTTGTCATATTGGTGCAGGTAAGATCCAGTTGTGCTTAATTCATTAACAATGATTCCATTTGCTTAGTATTGATTCCGCAAAATTCACTTGATTCTGCATGAATGCAATATTTTCTCTTTAATTATATATGCCTACAAGAATTCAATTTGTTTCTATTAAGTACGCTTGCTAGTAAAGGACTTATAAACTTTGTTTCTAAGTCCTTTAGCAATATTTAATTTGAGCATGAATTACTTTGAGAATTTTAGAGAGCCTTTAAAGAGAGTTGCCACTACTCCCCAACATGGTTTTATAATGATCTGAACAATAAAACTTCTCTTGCAGTTATAACCATTAAGAGGTTCAATAAGTTTAATTAAATCGTTTTAAAAATGATGAAATGCTGGAAAAAATCGTATCAATCTGGAAAAAATCGTATCATAGAAATCGAAAAATAGGGTTATATAAACAGATGTATGATGTAGAATATTAATCGAAACGATATATAGGGACTGAGTATTGTATTGTGAGAAAAAAGGATGCAAAAAAGACATAATTTGTCGCCGCTGCATTGCATGTTCATTGCATTTTCTGGCAAGAAATGGAGAGGAAGAGCAACCAATCAAAAGAGTAGCCACACTACACTAAAGGTGTTACAATCACCTATTTGACATCATATAATACTATTCAGTAATATCAAAGCATGCTGAATATGATTTGGAAAATCTGGGATCTGATTTTGACGCTTTTAAAGAGAGTTGCCACTATTTCTCAACACAATCAAAATAATATTGAATTACTCATATTCACATAATATTAATTCATATTCACATAATATGGACTAATTCAGATTAGCTGAACTGGAGAAATGTGATCATCTGAGACGAATTTCACTTTATTCTTAGTTGATGACCACCACATGAATGTCAAGAAAGCAGAGGTCCTTGACATTCGCACACTTGTTACCGGTATTTATTACTGAGCTGAATTACTTTAATGAGCTGAAATGAATTCGTAACACTTGATGTAAAAATTTCAAAAATATATTTTAGAAATATGGACTCCTATTGTAAGTTATTTCTCCTATTACTCCTATTGCAAGTAAAATCTTTACTCCTATTGCAAGTTATTTTAATAGTTAATAAATACATTAATGATATTTTAAGACCAGCGGTATAACTCATACAAGGAAGACATTTAGGTTTCATTTAGCACAACCAGACATCACTTTCCTGCGTGACTGTTACGACAATATTTGCAAGGATATAATGGCCTTCCATGAAAGTAACCAAATTTTACTCCGAAAAAGCACATTGATCTTGGAAAATGTTTGGAAGGAAAGTTCAGATGTTTCTGAATACTTCCGAACTAGTTAATCATTTTTTAAGTATACTAAAATCAATCACAGAAGGAATCAATAATTTAGTAGACATTATCCCAAGGGGTATAACATTATGAAATCTGTCAGTGCAGGATAGACTACTGAAATTAGTATTATTTTTGCAATCAATTGAATATTATTTGTTTTTGGTTTATTTATGAAACTTTATCCTCATAACGAGTTTTTGATCACAACTCGTTATGAGATAATGTTGCATACATAAACAATATTTTCTAGAAATAAATTATTATTTTTATCACAAAATAGATTTTGATAAGCAAATAATTACTTAAGTCAAAAGAAAAAATGTAGTTCAGGATGTATTTTAACCAGTTATAAATGTTATAATGAATCTTTTAATCTATACATCAATACAAATTTGTATTTCAGTGATTTATTATTCATTTCTTTATTATACTAGTGGAACAATTTTTGTAAGAAACAAAAATCAAAAGTTAAAAACATAATTTTTTGAATTTACTAATCGATTAAATTTTCGTTAATTTTAAAGAAAAATAACGAAAACAAATGTCACAAAACGGCTCATAAAAAATATTGATGTTATGCTATTATGAAAACTATTGATGTTATATTAAAAATAAAAATTTCTTTTTCATTTCAAGAATAAATCATTTGCGAAATAAAAGTGATTTTGTAGCCTAAAATTAACCTTGCCGAATTATATTTATTTTGAGAACTATTATTTAAATAAAATTACGATAACACTAGATAACTTACTTCACAACTGAAAATTTTCGAACAATACATTTCAGCAACTAAAATATTTAAGCTCAGTGATAATTTTTAAACACCAATAACTTTTTTTGAAAATTTAAATATCAAGAACACAACGTGATTTCAAAACTGCTATTTAGATTATCATACAAATTTGATAAATTTACTATTAATTTATGTTTCAACTGATACGCAAACTTTCCTGAAAACGAGAAAAACAGATTTTGTAATAATGGTTTTGTGTTAATGTTTAAATAATCCCTCTTCGCAAAAATTCTGTATGAAAAACAATTTTTATACATTACTATATACATGCGTACATACATAGTTAATTTGTGAGCTAAATAAAGCTTTTGTGAATTTCTATATATTGGTATACTTATTAATAATAAGAAAAATAAATATTAATTGTTAATGTTTCATGTTAATATTTAAAAAAAATTAATTCGCATAAAAAGAGTGAAAAAAATTGGAAAGACACGGAAATAAAATTGAAAACTAAGATTTTTTTTATATATTTTGTATACAATAAATTCTCCACGCTATCCTTATACATCATTAAAATGAATATATATAAAAAAATTATCGAAAAATCATTTAAATAAAGAATTTTTTTTTTTTGTTAAATAATAAAATAATGCTTAAAGCTGAATTCATACTTACCTTGAAATTTTTATCGAAACTACTGGTTTCTGTTGTATAGCTCATTTTATGCAATTCTCGTGAGATACTTCAAACTCATACCAGATGCAAGATTAATAGTTTTTTCTAGCTTTTTGTGTGTGTGGGATAAGATATATGACCTTATCTTTCAAAATGATCGCAAATGAGTTACTTTTATTTTGTGCTACACAAAAGATCGAAGGTAGTGTAGTTCGTTTGATAAGAACTAAGAACATTTGCACAAAGGACACATCTGTCTGAAAAAAGTCTGAACAAATGATTGACTTGATTATCTTTTGAGTGTGATTCATTGTGTGATATTACTCAAAGTATGTGAAAAGTTCTATTTTTAGAAATTTATTGTTTATTTTTTTATTATTTATTAATTTTTGATCGCTATTGATTTTGTATTAAATGTGTTTATATACGAGGAATTTTTTCTTACATAAAAAATTTTTATACATTACTTTACATCTCATAAATTCACTCGTTAATAAAATAAATTGCTTATTCATCGGAATTGAAAAAATGAATGTGGGAATATAAAATGGACAATAACACAAAAATCGACTTAAATGACTCAGAAATTGATTGATTGACTAAAAAATTAATGCAGCAAGTATAGTTCAATTTTAAAAACCTTCTTATATTACGACTAATTATTGAGCTTTACTCGGAATTGAAAGATGATATCCATAATATTTATCTAGAATTTTATCAACTGTAAAGAATGATTAGCAAACTATTAATAACAAGCAACAAATAATCCAAAAGAATTGAATGATATTATGATTTTGAAAATGTAATAGAAATTTTTAAAATCTATTTTGCATATTTTATTCATTTATATCTTCAGTAAAAGATTATTTAAATCCATTTTTAATCATTGATATGATTTAGATTCCTAATGAATAATTATTTTATAAAATTCTAAAAAATAATTTATATTAAAAAATTTTTATAAATAGATTTGATCTAAAAAAGAGCAATGAATTTCATTAACACGCTCAGCTTATTTGCCATTTATTTTGGTTATAAAATCAAGTTTTTGTAGAAAAGAAATATAGTATAAATTTTCGCGATTTCTTTTAACAGAGAAATTAAAAATTTATTTTTTTTTAACATTAAAAATCTATTTTCGATTTTAATTGATGAAAATTAAAAATTAAAATAAAATAATAATAATACAAGCATCCCTAAATATTTTAAAATTCTGCAAAATGCTTATCTACATTTTTATGATAAGAAATTTATTGCAAAGAAATTTTAATACAACGAGCAAATTTCGACAGTCTCCTTCAGTTAATTACAAATAATAATGTGATAACAATTATAACTTTATATTATTATAACAAAATATAGTTACAAATAATAATGTGATACAAATTATAACGTTGACTAGAATTTATAGAACTTAATTATTTAGTCATAAAAATTAGCAAAATCTATCTGCTCACATTAAAATAGTATATTTTTGATAGTATAAGTAATTTAATCAATCTATTAGTGATATTATTTTACAAATTGATTTGGAAGATAATATAAAATAAAATAAGATAAAAAAAAATCTGAAAAAAAACGATATTAATCCATTTTTTACACATTTTAGTATCGTAATTATTCCTTTATTCACTGAAACAATGGAAGTCAAGACTTTTAACTTGATTTCTGTATATTGAGGGAAATGTATTTCATCTCAACAAATAAATTATTTTTAACTATTTAAAAATTTATTTCAAAATAAAAACAATAATTTTAAACTAAATTTTTCATTTATTTTAAACTTTTATAAGCTTTTCAAAGTAACATTTCAATTAACACTTGTTTCTTACGTTTTTATTTAATTATTTTTCTTGATTTTAAATGATCGTATGCATCTCAAATTAAAAAAAAAAAATTATGTTAAAATTTTAATAATTGCCTTAATTTTTATTTTTATTTTTTTAAATATTATTTAATCTAATATGTTGAATGAAATCAAGATGAAACTACATCTTTATATAAAATAATATAAACTCGCAGCAATAACATCGAAACGGATACTCGCATTTTTTTTTCCTTTCTAAAAAATTTAATTTTCATTAAATCGCATATATATCTTATATATAACAAACTTTTTTAAATATGAATTGCTTAATTTTGAATAACTAAAATTAATAATAAAAATAAATAAAAATAAACTGTAATTTCTTAATAATATTTTATGCCATGCATATTAAATTAGGTACCTATAATAATGATTCAGAATCTATATTACATTTAATTAATACAGAAAATACTACGAAAGAGTTATTTTTATACATAATTACCTCAAACGAAATGGAATAGCTATAAATGATAAAAATTCAAGAACAGATTTCGTTACCAATGTCCATTTTCTTCTGAATAACTGGTTTTTGCGTATACTTTCGTCAGAACTAAGCAACGTATGATATCTGATTTACATCAAGGACGTGACGTACGAAACAATAGTTTCCTTAAAAGATGGACCATAATAAAAAGCATGGTGTCACTCTTAATGCAACAAAAAGTTTGCATACTAAAATCTAACATTTCCAATTACTTTCTCATGAGAACAAGTAATATCCTTCACAAGGCAATAAAATGCTCAATATATTTCTAAATTGAGAAATAAAGTTTTTGTATGAATTAATTAAGTAAAATTACACAAATGACAATAAGTTATTTTAAACAAACTTTATTTTATTTTTTGTACAGAAAGTTTAAAATGGTAACATACTATCAGACATCCAGATATTTCTATTACATATGCTAGCTGCAGTGCATGGAACTACATTGAAGCTAGCATATGTAATAGAATGGCTAGTGTTTTTAGACAAAACATAAACTAAAAGAATTATACAATTAAATTAGATATTTCAAGGGATCGAATATAATATTTAGTAGTTGTGATGAATGACTGATGTTGTTTATTAAAAATATAAAAAAATAGATTTTGATAAGGATTTTATTAAAAAGATGCTTCTTCCTTCAAAATGCAAATAAATAAATGATAAAAGAGTACAATTAAATTTTCTATAGAAAGTACGTTAAAAATATAAGCTGTACAAAGAAAATTATGTCATTTTTTACAACAAAAAAAAAAAATTAAAATATTGCCCTGCTTTTTGCATTAACAAAGGAAACAATCTTATTTTGTATATTAACATATAAATAAAAAGGTAAATTTCTTTCATATTATTCATTTTGTTTTGAAAATAAATAATAGAATTTCAAAAAAGATTTCATAACCTATCGATAATTCACGTTCATATAATTAGGCAATTAATTACATTGAGTTGCGAATTTTCAAAAGTAAAGCAAATATCAATAATGCAGATCTAAAGATCTGCGTCTTTTTTCAAACACAGTGAAGAACTGCGCCATCCGTGTACAGATCACTCAACAATCAAATATTTATCCCATGCTAGAGTTTTGTTGCTTTTAAACTCATTTTACACGTCAAATACTGCTAAAAAGTCTCATTACTAGAAAAACAATTCAGTACGTCTTAGACGTTTTATTTAAGTTGACTTCATTTTTCACTGTTAATTAATTTCTCATGTCTATGTTATAACTTTATAATGTATATCAATAGGTAATGTACTGAATCACCATAAGAGAAAAGTAATTAAATAATGTCTTTGATCCCGGGTAATTAGTAAGGTTGCATGTTTTTATTACCAGTATTACCTTGCTTCATTCGACCTCTAAGGTAAGAAATATGAATTTCCATTGCATTCACGACTGTATTTTTTTAATGAAACGGAAATTAATTTATGTTTTTATATTAGTTGAATTGTGTATTTACATATTAATTGAATTGAGACCAAAAATTGAATTATTGCATATCATCCTTTTTGCATTTTTAGAGGGCGGAAATAAATATATTTTAACCAAAAAGGAACAAAATGGATTGAACAGTTCATATATGTATATATTACAAATGAAATTTTCGTTAATTCATTATCGTTTACAGGAGTGCCCTAACACATTTACAAAAATTCATTCACAAATTCTTATTACCTGATTTCATTGGTATTTTAAAAGATATAAAAATAGTAATGAACAAAATGTAATAAATATACAGTAAGAACATACAAGAATAGATATTAAAAATACAGAAATCAAAATCATACACAAAAATACCTATGAAGCGAAAATATCTAATGATGTGAAATTTGCTTCCATAACAGACCAAAAAAACAAACTAAACTAATCTTTCAAGTCCAATTTAAATAAAATTAATATCATGTTCATTTATGTATGCATTATCATTCACGTATGTGCAACTTTCCTTATAATAATATTAAATTTTAGGAATACTCTCAATAAAATGTACTTACCTTTCTCGACAGCAACCAGTGTTTGTAAATTCAAAGTGCGAAGATATTTTTATCCCATCTTGATATATTGATTTCCTTTATTTTGTAGAAAGTTATTCCAGTACGACAAAACATCTAACAAAGTTTCCAATATTTAATGCTGTAAGATAATAGCTTTTGCGGAAGTAAATTTCAGTTTCCATGGTTTCTCAGTTTCCAATAATACAATAGGAGTGAAATCTATAAAAATGACATAAAACAAGCAACAAAAGCAACATTTAATAATGTATTCAGCAGCCAAAACTCGCTTTTAACTCTGGTTTGTAGCAGACAATTTCTTAAATTATCTCCATTGTTTCCAGAAATACATCCATTCACATTTTATTAATGTTTAATTGAATGATTATAAAAAAGACGCTCACTAGAAATTTTCTTTCGAATTCTATTTATATTTTTATTTTTATCTGAATCTTTTAGTAAAGAAATATAAAATTTATACATTAAATATATCTCTTAGATTTTCTTACATATGCTTTTACATAAAATAAATTACAAGTTTTCTAATTTTCTACGATAGTTCTTAACGTAAATTTTTATATTATTGGATTTAATGTTATTTAAAGTTATATATAATATTAATGTAACCCTTATTATTTTCTTCTTTGAAATTATATAAATAAACAAAAAATTTAAGCATATTTTTTATTACTAAAATAAGGAAGGCGAATATTTGCAATGAAAAGCATAGTTTTTAAAACTTTAATAACATTTTGGTAGAAATTCAATTTTTTTTTAATTATTAAAAAGAATTGTAATTTTTAAAGATAAAAGAGGATCAAGCATTGTAAATTTATTCTATGAAAAGAATTTTGAAACTCGAGCACGAATCAAAGTGTACAAACTTAAAGAAACCTCTTATGGTCTATAATTTTTGTTTCCTATAATGAAGGTTAAGAAGTCGAACTATTGCTCACAGTTGTCCCATCATATTTTACAGATTTCTGTAGATAACCTTAATTAATTGCGTGCCAAATAAGAAAAATCTTATCAAAGATTATAAATAGATGCAATTACACTTTTTACTAATACATAGAATTTTATTATATTTGATCATTTTATTTTTATTTTATTGGAATTTTAGTAATACAATTAAGTAAATATTTCATTTCCCACACTTATAATTTTTATTTGTGCTTTTACTTGTGATTAGAGAAAATATAACTACACTAAATAAAAATTATGAATACGTGTTTCTGTGTTTCAAAAGAGTAATTAATGGAAATGTACTCAATCAATAATATTATTTTAGGGCTGAAAAATTTGGAATTACTTGAAAAATAACTTCTACTAAAATTATAGTACAATTTATGTTATTAATCATAAAATAAAAAACATGTTGTGATAATAAATTTATCTTTTTATTAATCATGAAAATAGTTATTTTTTCCATTTGATATAAAACTACATATTGCAAAATCCTATTTAAAAGTTAGTGATTGTTCTATCATCCGCTTACTTTGATATTTTTCATTTATTGTAGAAACATGATTATTATGCATAGTATTAAAATAATATATGAAAAAATAGCAACAATCCATCTAACAAACAGATCTGCAGTTAGATATTTTATTTTCTTTTTTTGTGGAATACAAAGAAAATCTAATTCTACGCAAAACATTTTTTTAGCAACAAAATATTAAGGACTCATACATACCAATTGAATAAATGATAAAAACATAGCGAAATAAATTTCAGTATGACCTTATTTAAATGATAAAAATGACCTCTCTAAGCGCATTGAGTTTGATTAAATTCGAACAGCTGAATTGCAATAAATACAACTGAATCTGTTGATGATCTAAACACGAATTTTTACAAAGCTTTTCAAACATATATATCACTTGTTATAGCAAACATATCAAAACATATAAAAAACTTTTTGCAGTTTTGCTTCCATTGTAGTTTACTTAGACTGATAAGGCTGAGACAAAAAGTAGGCTAGGCTTTTAAAGAAATCAAGCTCGCATAAATTGTTAAATCTAGGTCAAATATTCACAATCTGAATAATTACGATGAACATTTACAATACAGATGATTAGGAAACTTCTATGAACTTTGTGGGGTCCAGGTAAACTGAGTTCTACAAATTATAAAACATTTCGCTGAATTATAGAACAATTTACGAATTTTCTTATGAAATTATTGAGCAATTGGCGTTGCATAAATGAAGTCCGCTCCGGCACTTTTTGGGAAACAGTCTTGTAAAATCCTGTCACTCCAAAATTTAAACGATTCGAACAGTGGCAAAACCCAGATCAGCAGTTGGATACTCAGAGATCCTGTCAAAAGAGTAATAGCTATTCGTTGTACCAAGACTGGAACTACGACAGGCAGAGGCCTTCCTCCCTCGTCGATAGTTACTAAGGGCGACTAACCTGGCGCGTCTTCTAAAAATTCTCTTCAATCGGTCAATCTCAATCGGTCTCATTCACTACGGGAAACTTCTAAGAAACAGAAGCAAAGAACCAAAGTCTAAATTTTTTTCTCATCCTCACACCCGATCCTCTATTTATATCATTGTCTTTTCATCATCGTGAAACTCCAGAAACTTTTCAAACATTTCTCTCACGTCACTACTAGTATGCAAGTTTTCAGTCAATTCAAAACCATTTGTAGTGATCAGAGATGTGTGTTGCACATGGAAGTAATTAAAAATTCATTAAGAAGTCACAAAATTCATTAAAAATCCATTAGGACTTAGCGCGACCTATCCGTACGTCGCGATGCTTCCCAAATGGTCAAGGGAAAGGTAATTTTTTCGAAGCTCATTGTAAGTAGCCCCATTGAAGATACAGCTGGTCACTCGACAAGTGATTCCGATTTTACGCAGATGAATTACATTTACAGTGAAGGATAAGTGCCCCTTCTGGAACCATTTCTGTGATTCTCACGTTATCTCAAGCTATAATTAATGATTTTCTACTGCTAAGTTCCTGAGGTTCAATCTGAGAAAATCACTCTCTTATACAGATTCAAAGAAAATTAAAGTCCATCGGATTTCTGGAAATATCTTGGTGTTGGAAAGAAATAACGAAACGTTAGACCGTGAATGTTTTCATATTTTTAATGGATGGAATAAGGAAAAATTCCATATTTTTTCAAAAGAAGAATATTGTAGAAGATTAATAGGATCCACACAGAGAGAAAATTACTTATTGTTAAAAATCGTTCACGAATCATTATACAACATTTATAAATCGAAACCTGTTCTACAATAAGTAAAATTATATTCGATTTAATTTAGTTGCTCAAAAAAAATCTTTGTCACTCAGGTAAATATCTCGATTGTTGAAATAAAATTAAAATTAAATGATTTACTAAAGGTATCTATGAATTTTTGATAAAATAAAATAAGACTTCTGAAATGAAATAAATCTATTACCCTCTTTTAACTAAGTCATACTATGATGTTAATTTGATTAGAATACTTCTTTAATTCAACTTTTTTTTCTGTTGGTTTTCCACAAATTTCTAGCATTTTATAGCATAAAATGTTGCAAGAAAAATAAATTCTGGATAAATTAAAGGGGGTACTATCATGTTTGTTGCTAGAGAATAAACATTATTGATTATTTTGAAGATATTGCTCTGCAAACACACTCATCTACATATACACTCAAGTGCCCGAGAAACTGTCTCGGATGAACATATGCTAATAATCGAGGTAAGCTATCAATGAACAATCTGATCTGGTGTAAATCGCTTAAATAAAATAGCATCAATAAATGACTCCTCGAACTCATCAGTTGACCATCGAAGAAATGGGCTTTTGGAGTAAAATGTATACATGTATACCGTGTTGACAGCATGACATACAGCCTTACGCCTCATATGAGTCTACAATTCTACCATTGAATTGTTGAGAATTCCAAATACGTTTCAAATTCTGCTTAGTTCCTGTTTGTATCATCTGGAAGAAAGCATGAAAATATGGGAATAAGCCTCCAAACCGCTAAGAATCTTCATGTCTACAGGACACTTATCAAGTTGAATGAAACTTTGTGATAATATGGGAATATGCAGCTGGCGTAACATGCGACTTTTGAAACATCTAAAAAATGTGACTGGTGGCAATTACGTAAGCATTCGGTTTGATAATTCACATCTAAATGCAATGCGAAGGACTTGAATATTTTCAGTAAGACAATGCGACACTTCACATGTTAAGAATTACTTACATGTGTAAGATGTGCTCTACTATAACCTTTCTTATTTTAGACACTTCTGTTGATAAATTAAATTTCTGATATGAACATTATTGAAATATATGCATTACGATGTACTGTTCAGAAGAGATCTGATTACATCACACCTATATAGATTTGTTTATTACTTGTGATGAGATTCATAGTGTGAATTGCCTTCAAAAGTTGTTAAGGCATTGAAAAAGGCATTCCGGCTCTCTTGTGTGCTAGTAAGTGTCCTACAAGACAATGATATTAAGTAGATAGACCGCACAGTTTTCATCGTATTTCAGTTTGTGCATGTACACTATGCCTATTAAAGTCCTACTTAACACACATAACTTTGGAACAGTTGCTGCTATATTAAAAAAGGCGAAATCTAAGTACAATAAAGTAGCCATGCGATACTGCATAAAACCACTGAGATTCTACTAGATGGAAAAGTTTGGAGTCGGTATTTTTATCTCGAAAACGAATGAGATAGGGAGAAAATCATTTTCAAAGCTGTGAAGAGCTTCATCGATTTAGTACGAATATACATCTTCTGAACATTAATGCAAAGAATAGACCGATTAAAAATTTTTCCTCTTGATTTTCTAAACTGTAGCGTAACGAAATTTAAACAAGGAGAGAAACGTTTATCTTTTACGCAATAAAACAATATCGCTATTTAACACAGCGGTATCG